>REGM01000019.1:1743045-1757022 GCA_004194415.1 Aurelia aurita | reverse complement strand
AGACTAAATTGGGCTAATGTTTACGAAATATTTTCATGGAAAGAAAAATAACTGAATGTAATCTTCCCAGTGGGTAAAGTCGAATTGATTCAACGTTGACTTCTGGCTGACATAAGGTTTGAACGTTGATCAACTAGATATCAAAGTTCCATCAACATAAGTTTTCTAATGCAACTTCAGCGTTAGAATTTTACAGTTGATGATATGACGTTGATACAATACTGAGCTAACGTTTGCAGTTTAATCTTGACATAAAAATTAATTTGGACTTGGAGCACCAAAAGCTGTTTCGAATGAGCTAAAGTTTCAAATTCTCTCTCCGACCTACTAACAAACTCATTGAAAATAGTGGACAGCTTTCTTTTTGCAAAATGTTACGAACGTTCACATTCACCATAGGCGCAGGAGCCAGGGGACGGGGGGCGGTAAAATTTGATAAACAATATAAATTTTATCGGGCAGCCCCCCAGATTTATCTTCCCCTACGCCCGTGACATTCACACGAGGTTCGTTGCTTCTCTTGTAGAATTTTTTTTTGGAAACGCCCACAAAAGTTTGCTTTTGCGTGTCATTTTCATGAGAATAGTGTCAAGAGTCGCAATAGATTTGAATATTTCTTGTGCTTGATTCATACTTTATTTATTTTCAAGGACTAAAAAATTCAGCCAGCATGTTCCCTATCTACATTTTCTGGCCACACGAGAATTCCAAAATTCTCCAAAGACCAGATAAATAAATAATGCTTTCACAAATAAACAATGCATGATTTTATATCAATCTTCCTCAAAGAGACTTCAATTGAAGGTGCTCAAGGACGGGGCATTGAAATTTTCGGATCGTCGAATCGAAGAAGTATTTTCATAAGGGGTTTGGATTTTTGCAGTATTTTCATAAGGATTTTTTGATCCTATCATTCCATCAGATTCCGGATCGAACTTTGGATAGAAAGAAATATGAACGAATTTCGGATTCCATTGGAATGTGTTAGCGGATTTTGTTGAAAATTTGTCGGATTATCAGATTTCGCTACTTTTCAATTCTCAACTCACCCATTCTCAAAGGGTGAAATTTGACTTCAGAGAAATTGACTACGGAATATATCTATTTCATTCATTCATTCCTTCATTCGTTCATTCATTTGTTCATTAATTCATTCATTCGTTCATTCATTCGTTCATTTTAGCTTATTCTGAGTTAAAAAGTTGCTTTGTCTCTTCGGAATTCTATCCTTTAGGGCTTCGCATTTTTAAAAATCTGTTTTATGTCTTCTGAAAGCTTACTCCTATTTTGATTGGAACTAAGATTTTGCTTAAAGGGTCTGTTTCATCCAGCATGCCTTGCACGTGCCATCTCTTGGTTGGCCTTTGTTGTCGCCATTTTCATGGCCCATGAAAATGGCGACAACAAAGGCCAACTAACAGATGGCACGTGCAAGGCATGCTGGTTGAAACAGACCCTTTAACTTCCAAAGGCAGCTGGAAACAGAAACTTAAAATCTGTCAAAATCAAAATTTCACCCTCTGAGAACTTTTGATTGATACTCGTATCTGTTTGACATGAATTGATAAAAACGCTATGACTAAAATGTTTTCACCATCTAATTTCTACACGATAATTGTATTTGGGAGTACGCGGGGGAGTACGCTGTGATTCACTCGCTGCTCTTTGCGAAACNGAGCTAAAAAGGTGCTTTGTCTCTTCGGAATTCTATCCTTTAGGGCTTCGCATTTTTAAAAATCTGTTCTATTTCTTCTGAAAGCTTACTCCTATTTTTATTGGAACTAAGATTTTGCTTACCTTCCAAAGGCAGCTGGAAACAGAAACTTAAAATCTGTCAAAATAAAAATTTCACCCTCTGAGAACTTTTGATTGATACTCTTATCTGTTTGACATGAATTGATAAAAACGCTATGACTAACATGCTTTCACCATCTAATTTCTACACGATAATTGTATTTGGGAGTACGCGGGGGAGTACGCTGTGATTCACTCGCTGCTCTTTGCGATAACAAATCAATGAAAATCCTATCATTCCAGATTTGACCATTGTTATATTCCTTTAATCAATTAAGCACGACTGGTTACGCTTGAATGAACACGTTTACGATTCCCGTTGTTTTACTTTGAAAGAACATAATACAAATGCCTGGCAGCGGAGCCCACAAACAATTGAGACTGTTTTCTAAAAATTATTTTGTAGATCAGAATTTTTCGAGATTTCTTTAGAATAATAAAAGGAAAAGCGCTCGCTTCACTCGCGTCTTAGAATTCATACGGCACGGTAAGTCATAGGGTGTGTTTGATTGGTACCAATTCTGAAAACGGTAGACTTGGTAGACTCGGAATTTATGTCTGATCGACTCCAAAATTATCAAAACGGTAGGTTTGGTAGGTTTGGAAGGCCTTCTGAACTTTTTGCTCCAAAAGGCAGGAGGTTTGGAAGACTTTGGAGAAATTCTCACTTTCATTAGCAAAACATGGTGGTGAATCCGAAACCTACCGTTTCAAGATTTTTGTGTTTGATTGGGAAATATATTTCCGTCTCTGTGAAGTCTACTGTTTTCAGAATTTGGTAGGTTTGGAATTACCAATCAAACACACCCAAAAAAACAATCTCCGTTGGAATGGGTACTGTTTCTTGGTATCAAAGCCTAATATTAGCAAATATCTTGTTTAAGATAGAGCATGTTCAATTAAATTTTAAGATTTATTCGACTAAAATCGGCAACTCCGTTCTGTAGTTGTGAGGGTCCTTCTTGAGAAAACCCCATCAAGAAAACTTTATAAACGGCCGAAAATCCCGTTCCCTAATATAATACTTGAAGACGCTTTAGCACGTGTTTTACCTTTGAGAGGTTGAAAATGCCATCCCTATGAGAATAGAAAAATCAATCCACGAGATTTCATCCTTATTTACCCACTCGGTACCTCTGGCGAAGAGCTAATAGAGCAGACACATTTTTAACATGTATCCTGATAGACCCTCCATGGGTCTTTTTGTGCAGTGAGTCAACACTTATTACCTGTGCCCTTGTTTTTGCTTCAAAGCAAAAACTCAACCAACCCAACTGATATCGCTGAAACCGGGACTTATAATCGACAGCGAAAAGTTTGTTTTACCAAAATGAACGTTGGAAAGGCCTAGTCTGATGCACTAGTTGATGAAGAGGCTTTGTTCGCGTGGTTTATCATTTCAAAAAATGGTGCGATATGTTTAAAAAATTTAGGAATTATGGGGATATTTTTAGAGTTCTTCAAGGCGTACGAGACTTTTAGAGAGTGCTATACCACTCGTGTGGATTCTCTCAGTCATGATTTATGCTTGAAAATTCCTTTCTGCAACCGCAAGACCGTAGTGTTTTCCTAACTTTGTCATCTATGAGCAATCTTTGTGCTCTTCGCTGTTCATGTAGAACTATAGCAGACCTTTCTTGAGTCTCTTTCCAAAATGAGACCAGGGTAGATAAATCTCCAAAGCATGAAACTCTAACCCTAACCCTAGGTCAAAGTATTGTCCTTTCTTTTATCCAGTTGAAATCGAGGCTCAAGGTAGGTCTGTTCTCAGACTTTCTCACACATTTGCGTGACTCGTTTTTCTTAGTGAGGATAATCAAACGAGCAATGCTTTGAGTCGGCTCATCGTCCTTCCTTTTTAAATGAAATGGCATTAGCTAGGCTTATTTCCAATGATTATGCTCAAAATTTGAAAATTCCCTTTGCTATTCTGGCGATGTTTACGTCTTCGCCGCCCATGTAGCCAGGTGGACATTC
The DNA here is from genome assembly GCA_004194415.1 of Aurelia aurita. Taxonomy (NCBI): domain Eukaryota; kingdom Metazoa; phylum Cnidaria; class Scyphozoa; order Semaeostomeae; family Ulmaridae; genus Aurelia; species Aurelia aurita. The sequence goes on along the minus strand of REGM01000019.1, from coordinate 1,753,251 downwards.
ACACACATCATGAATACAAAGAAGCGCTTCGACTGTTTGTGATCTTCATAACAGAAATTTTAATGGCTATGCAGCATTTAAAGATTATTTGAGTAAAAGAAACGCTGATCACAGTGGGAAGATCGGAATCCAAAGAAGGCAGGCATTTTTGGCTGGAGAAGGAAACTCATAACATGCAACTTTCTTTATATGATGTAAGGTAAAGGGTGGGGCAATACCAGGAGGTCAACAAGGCAGGAACATCTTGAGAGAGGGCCGCAGGGGGACGACCAACCCTTCTGCCTTGTTGAAAATGGTGGCCTTAAAGTGCTTTTTTCCTATTGTTTTGCCCTTGTAATATCCCCGAGATAGGGAAGCGAGAGGGTATGCATACAGTAACCTGCTACATGCTTGTGCAGCACTGAACTGAATATACAATCGCACGACATGCCTACGTACATAGAATCTACTAAAAATTACAGTGTCATCGGGTGTCCATAGTACAAGATACTGCAGCGGTCAACTTTGCAGTTTTGCCCCCCAAAAATGTACCTCGTCTCCTCCGGCATCCCTGCAACAAGGGCAGACTCTGCAACAATAGCATCAGTTGTTTTTTATCAACACACCATTTCAAAGCGATTAACGGACAATGGAAATTCAATGGCTGAATGATCAACTTGCAAACGTGAACAAAGGAAACCGCAAAAGACAGCCAGAGACCGGGATGGATAACTGATTCGTTGTGCAAGCGAGAATAGGTTGTTAAAGAGGCTCCGTCTACAAACTGTAAACAAATCTGTAAGAACCATTGTTTTAGGCACGTGTTCATTATCTTTTGCAGTTTGTTTGGTGGCTTCACCCAAGCAACCAAAAAGTAACCGTTAAAAATCCACTTATATCCAAGCAATCGTAAAAGATATAAATGTTTGATTTGTTCCTCTGTGAAGTACGAGGATTTATCTTCAAAAGAACGCGTTCATTTAAAAAAAAAAGTTGGAAATATGTGTGATATTGCCTATCAAAAACTGTAAAATCACCGTTTCGACCAAAATTTAGAGAAGGTATGAATTACACCAAAATCAAAAGGCTGCTGCCTCGATTTTAATATTGTTCTCATTCAGGAGTGCTGAACAGTGGGCAATGCGATTCTCATAATACACTCATTTTCTAGTATTAGGGACAGTGCAAAATTTATTATATTACATGGCCGGTGGGGAAGAAAAATTCTTGCAAAAAAATCTGCTTACCCCGCATAAAATTACTGCAAAAAAACCAACTGCCCCGTCACCTTTTCCTTAAAAAATGTATCTGCCACGTATTCGTGAGCATTAGATGTTATATAGTACTATAGCACGACAGATGAATTTGCTAATGACCATTACAAAATCCATTTTTGTTCTTACAAGTCTATGTCAACAAAATATTGACTTTGAAGAAGACAAGATGTGACTGATTCTTGCAGACAATTGACATGGACATTCTACATCATTTTATATACATATCTTCAATCATTTCCCATCTTGCATTAATTCGCAATTTTGTCTCCAAAATGAACAATTTTATGTTTCAAACTGCACCTTGAGCTCATAAAAAAGTTACTGCCCCGTACTTATTTGCCCAATAAAAAGTGTTGACCCCGTTCTGCATAAGCTCAAAAAAGTAGTTGCCCTGTTGCGTTTTGCACCGGCCATGTTATAAAATAAATTTTGCACTGTCCCTTATTTGGGTTGATGATGCAGTTTCTGTTTAAAAAAAATTTGCAACTCATAACTATAATTGAAAAATTTTCTTAATTTTGAATTGACCTCTGATCGCTTCTAGTAGAGTTTTAAATTTTCTGGAAGAGGCTGCACTCATTTTTTTCATAAGGAACAACTTATAAGAAACGCTAAGCTCAATTTTTTAAAGCTTAAGAAACTACCGTATCTGAATTGAAAAAGCTAAGAAAATTTTGTAGCTCTAATTTTCCAAGGTCAATTGAAAATGTTTTGACACTGTACAATACTAGTGGTAGTTTTGGCATTGTTTTGAGTGTGAATTATGTTATAACATGTCTTGAGAAATTACTAAAAAAGTGTCCCTTTTGTCGGGCTTTTCCTCAGTCTTTTTGGTAAACATTCTCTAAATTTTAATCAAGCATTTGGCCTCATTTTGACGAAATTACTTTTCGCCGAAGTCATCAAAGATTATAGAACTGTACAACCGAATTCAACAAGCTAAATTTTTGTATTCAAACCAGCAGCCTTTCTTCAAAACAGCCAAGTTTAATTTACGGCTTCGCAAGATTTCACGCCGTCATATTGCCGGACAAACACACAAAGTTTTCTGTATCACCCGGTTTTCTATTAACCAGATTTGACTAGATCTCGTTAAGAAATCAAACAGTTTGCAAGAACTGTCTTTGACTCAAACTGAAACCGCCCGATGAAGTCTGAAATGGAACATAACACTCGTGAAATTTTCATTTCTTTAAATTAGCTAATAGGATGGCGATAATCAAACATCTATTAATCAGTTCGTTTTACGTCTATCGAAATTGCAGTTTTTGACGACTAATATTTACGAAAATACTAAAAATAGAGTTTGCTTGACAAATTCGAAAATTTAGCCTGATGTGTGCTTCACTCTTTTTTCATTTCGATTTTTAACAAATAAAAATCAACGCACTTAATTTGTTTCATATCCTTTTATGATCGAACAGCTATTAGCTCATTTTACATCTATTAAAATTCCAGGTTTTTGAATTCGAAAATAATTTGTTTGACAAATTCAAAATTTTCAACCTTGAAGTGCGCTAATAGATCAAAGATACTGCATTTATTTTGTTTCATTTTGACCAAGCAGCTACTAAATAGCTCAACTCACATCTATCTATATTGCAGGCTTTGATGTTTAATATCCACAAAAATATTACAACGAATTTGCTTGATAAATTCAAAAATATCACACCGCAAATTCATAACCGACACCTCGAATTCATAAACCAGAAGGCCAAGGTCTGCTAAAGTATAGTAGGTGCTTACGAGAATAGATGCCAGTGTGATACAAAGTACGTAGGAGACTGTATGCCATTGCGATACAAAGTACGTAATACGTAGGAGACTTTATGCCAGTGTGATACAAAGTACGTAATACGTAGGAGACTATGTGCCAGTGTGATTCAAAGTACGTAATACGAGTACGTAGGAGACTATGTGCCAGTGTGACACAAAGTACGTAGTACGTATGAGCCTATGTGTCAGTGTGATACAAAGTACGTAGGACGCACATCTCAATGGTTGAAAGATTGACTACTGGTCTTTGTAACTTTTGAACAAATACTTCTTTGCTGACCAAAAATTATTTAATTTATTTAATTTTTGTCTCAGAATAACTACAATAGACCATTTTGACATTTAGAAAGGGGTCTGGGGAGAGCAATATTTTTCTGGTAAATGGCAGAAACAAAGAAATAGAAATAGCTCCGTGGCAGCCATTTGCCAGAAAAATATTGCTCTCCCCAGACCCTTTTTCTAAATGTCAAAATGGTCTATTTCTGGCTAAAATATCTGTTGACGGTATGCGTTTCAAATGAAAATATTTTGCAAATAGCTCCTTTATTCAACGGCATTTTCTGTTAACTTTTAGGTGTTCTCAAAACAACTTTTGTGCAAGAATTTGAACACTTACTGCAACGCAGGCCATAAAACAAGGAAAACAACAGAATTACATCATGGACATACGAGTGAATCAAACAAGTGGAGCAAGAGCCTACGAGAATATCTGCGAGCGGCTGAAGTTCTGATGCATCTAAAAGAAAAGTATTTCCGAAGACACAGAAAGGCATAAGAGAAGGGAAAGGACTTGGAAGAAGCTGGAAATAGGATCAACTGATTGAATCAATATCATTTACATAAAATACTTTAGTAGTCTTTCTAACATATCTTGATTGCACTGTTATTTAGACTCTCTTATGTATTTCTGAGATTATAATGTATTTCTGACTGTACTGTACTGTATTTGGGATAATAGTACTTAAAGCACCGTGGAACAAGGTTGGTTATGAAAACGCCAAGAACTACATTGAATTATTGAATATAAAAATTAACTTGAAAATGACTTATCACATCGACATAAAACTCTTAGCAAACTTTACAATGCTTGTCTTGACTTCCCCGAGGATTGAATTCTAGTACGTACCTAGATAACCATTTATGACGATCTATGCATAATAATGAGTAATTTTTTCTAGGATGACAGAAGTCTAAAAATGAAAATTCGTTTAAGCATAATGAAAATGAATTTAGATGCTGAATACCGGAAAAATTGTATGCCTAAAGCGTCTGAAAGACTCAGCGTTTGTCCGCCTTGTGTTCAGAAGGGTTCACAACATTTCTAGTAAATTCATATTTTGATTCCAAATGGCGCCCCATATTTCAATAATAAGAATCCTATTTTAAACCAAAAAGGTTATATCTTGCAATTTCATAGTCCTGCGAATTAATAGTCCTACATGACTTATGAAAAGGCAGTCTGTCATGCATCTGATTGGGTGATCAGGACAATTCAAAGAGCAGGAGAACTGAATGGCTGCTGATCCTAATCACTTTCTACGGCCGTAGAAATTGATACAGATCAGCCCTCCTTTGTTCCCAATGCACAGATTCATAAAGACATTCGTTGTATTGAGCTCTGACTTTACTGCAGCCAATCAGATGCGCGACAGACTGCCTTTAAGGTGTGATGTGATATAGAACTTGAGTTTTAAAATAGCCACTTGGATATTTACCTAATGAAAGAAACCTTTTCTGTAAACAGAGTGTCCCATACAAATTGCACCCCGTTTGCGAGGCTGCTGTGAAGAAGCTGTAAATTCAATTGTCCCCCTTTTCTACAGTTGTATAGGATAGGCGTCAACTTAGAGTTTGAGACCTCTTTTGAGTCAATCTGACGAGTGGTTGTTATTTTATTTTTCAAGGAAGTCAAAAGAGTGGTTTCTTCAAAACCGAAGGATCTTTGTTTAGCAACGATACAAAATCAAGCAGATATTGCAAAAGAATGATTTAGCTATGATTATTCTTTCTTCAAGAAAAAGAGCTAAAAGTGTTTTTTTATAAATAAACAACATTACCAACCCTTCTTCAAATGTAGAAAAATCAAATACAAAGCTAAAATCTCTCTCTCAATATTACTTGATTTTGACATTGTTAGAGAACTGCTGCTGTTTTTGAAGCAACCTCTTATTTTGCTTTTCCTGTGCCATAAATCAACAAACACTTATCAGATTGACTCAAACAAGGCCTCGCAGTCTAAGTTGAAGCTTATCCTATGCAACTGTGTAAAAACGGGACAATGGTGGTTGCAGCTCCTCTACAGCAGCCGTATAAACGTGACACAATTTTTTGGGACACCCTTTACAAGTATATTCTCAAAGATTATTAGGCAACACATTGTCTAAATCATTTCACATTCTAAAGTTATGCCTTTGTAGACTCTTGAGAATTCAACGACTCAAAAGTCTTCAATGATCAAAATTTTGCATTATTGCAGATCTCATTCGACATTATTTTTTCGATGTAATAAGGTTTTCGACAACTTGGTAAACAAGACTTAACGTTGACAGGATTGTTGAACAATATTAACCGACTATGTATTAACTAATTGAAAGTATTTAGCATTTTGGAAAGAAAGTCGATATTATTCCATCTCAGCCTCTATTTCATGGTTTCTTGATTTACTTCATTCAATTCATTTAGGATACAATGTAACGTGAAGCATAATATAAAGCGTGTTTTTATGCATTTAGTTCTGTCTTTAGTCATGTCACAAGGCCTACGGGAAAAATCGGGTGTTTACCTGCATAATTTGCTAGCATGTGCACATCTAAGACCCTGATATTTTCACAATCTGAGGAATTTCCCAATGTGAACAGCAGTGATAGAAGCTCTAACTCCACTCAATCAAGCCAGATAAATTTCTTTGTCGTCAAAATCCAGCTTCTTGTGGCAGAGCTTTGAAAACAGAATGGTTTCTTCAAATTTTCTATCGTTTTCAAAATGTGCGGGTATCGTGTGAACACTAGCTAATATTCTGGTACCGTCATATTTTTGCCGTTTTCAAATTGTACCGGCATCGTGTGAACGTAGTCTTAGTTTATTAATATGTGTGAATAAAGCAATGATGTTGGTTATTGCCACTTATTTATTCTCTCTTAAACACGGCCATGTTTTCTGAGACATCTTGCAAATGCGTTATGAAATAAGATTTTATGACTTCAAATGCATTTTGAAATCATAAATAAGTGAAAATTGCAGTGAATTTCATGTCAAAATCTAGCTCATATGAATGAAATTGCTTTGAAGAGAGTTATTTTCGCGCCTATGTGCTATCTTCTGTCGAACATCGGTCACGTTTTACTTCAACGCTGTCTTACTTATTTCGAAACAAATGAAATATATCTTATGAGTTCCTAAGTTTCTTCAAATCACATATAGATGAAATCACATATTTTTACAAACAAAATTGAATCTTTGACATCCTTCCTCCTTTACAATCAAATTATGAAAAAAAATTGAAATTTCGTTGTAAAAAGAACAAAAAAGTCATCATAATTGTTAATTGAATTACGTTTAGCAATTATAATATTCATGATTTTCTATCAGTGAGCTAAGTTCGTTTAGCATAGGTATTATATTATGAGGATGTTAACCTAGGGTTAACCTATTCAATGTTAACCTATTCAAATTAACAATCAATCAATGAATCAACCAATCTAAACAAGAAAGCATTCTGTAACAAAACCATCTGCTTCTATTTGATTGACAGGTCAGAACAAAGCAATTATCGAAGGAATGGATCCTGTTGATTAATCAAGATCTGAATGTAAACAAACTAAAGAAGTGAACGTTAAAATGGAACCGGGGTGACTTGTCGAATTTCGCTCCACTAAAGAAATTGGTTAAGCTAGGGGTACACGAGCAATTTTCTACTAGCGATGGCAATGACATTTTCAGAAATGATTGTGTTGCCTTTGCGAGCCTAAATTTCCACGTGTAGCATCGCTGCGATTTGTATCACGGCAGCAATGCAACACCTTCTAAAAAATTGTAGAAATATTCAAAACGTTGAACGTTCCTGCAAATTTTTTTCTGCGGCATACTTTTTTGGTGCGTCGTGGAGCTGGTTCAAAATATTTTTCCTGCGTTGGCAATGGAATGATTTGTAAAAAATGCTTTGCTATCGCAAATAAAAAATTGCTCGTGTAACACAAGCGTTACTTGAAGTTGATTGAGGAAGCATTCAACCCAAGCCCATAGTTTTGCATGGTCAATGAAAAAGGGATGAATGTTACAGAGCTTCTTTTTGTCAGCAAAAAATATAATTTAAGGCTAAAAAGCCCAAGGTTGAATTTTTACAAAACAAAAGACTCTGACAAAGCGATTTACACATTTGAATAATAGATTTCACACATATGAATGCACTCAATCGAATAAGAATAGACAATGATATCAAACAGTACGGTTGGTTGCGTGGTCAACTGCATTGAAGGCATATGAAATCTATTTATCACAACAGTAAGTAGCTTTGTCGTATCGGAGACCTGATTTTCTTGCTTTGTTAAATTCAACCTTGCTGCTGGCAAATGGAACTGTTTATTGGTTATGTCTTTTCCTTTTACACTGTGAAAATTATAGAAGGATTTTGATATGCCAACTCTAGGACTTGTGTATTTTTAGATATATTTCACAACTGTGCCATTTTAATTGTTCCATTCATAATTCATCTAAAAAAATGCATTCTATCAAATGAAAGGCGTCGCTATCTTTAATGTATATCAACACACCTCGCAGCTTCGTCGTTCTCAAGCTAAACTTTGATTGCAAAGAAAGCTACCTTAGCGATACCACCTGTAGCTTTTTATCTAAAAACCTTAATCAATAACAGCTTAGAGTTCCAATTAACTGTCATTTCTCAAGCGATATTTTTTCATACTCTCAATTAAAATGGTCTAAATTATAGCCAGCGCATTACAGTTACCAAGGCAAACAATAAATCTTTGACAATAAAACAGGTCAACAATTCTCAAGGAGATTAAAAAACAAGACATTTGTGATTCTTCTGGTTTAAGAATTCTAGCCCCTTGAAACTAAATCATCGTGAAATGGTCTAATTTCTGCTACGGACATGATGAGAAGTTTTCTCTTTGTCCATTCATGTCGAGACTTTAGAAAATTTGATCGACGTTTTTTTTATCGTTTTCAATGTTTTCGAGACAAACAATTTCATAAAACTTGCTTATAGCCCAAGAAATAGAAGACTAAAATTTACAAAAAACCCTCGAATCTAATTCTAGATTGTAGCTAAAGATTAAGTCATAAATCTTCAAAAACAGTTCAGTGTGCGATTAATCGTGGTCAGTCAAAAGTGCATAACTTTTTTTGGTGCACCCGGTACAATATGGTGGTAAGCAGAAATGTGTCGCTTTTCTGGTTTATGATATAGCAATTTCGATGACGTCACATCCTAAAAAATGGTTGAAATGAATAGCAAAATTGGTATTGTGTAATAGAAATTTCGAAATATCTCATTTTGACTGCATTTTGGCTGGAAATAGAGTACGACATCTGGAGCCCAACTTCCAATTCAAGAGCTTCCTACTGTGCCAAAAGAGACGTCACATCCTAAAAACTGCTTGAAATGAATAGCGAAAGTGGTATTGTGTAATAGGGATTTAGAAAGATCTAATTTTGACTGCATTTTGGCTGGAAATGGAGTACGACATCTGGAGCGCGACTTCCTACTGTGCCAAACAAATGAATAGCAAAAGTGGTATTGTGTAATAGGGATTTCGAGAGATCCAGTTTCGACTGCAATTTGGTTGGAAATAGAGTACGACATCTGGAGCCCAACTTCCAATTTAAGAACTTCTTACTGTGCCAAAAGAGGCGTCACATCCTAAAAACTGCTTGAAATGAATAGCAAAAGTGGTATTGTGTAATAGGGATTTCGAGAGATCCAGTTTCGACTGCAATTTGGTTGGAAATAGAGTACGACATCTGGAGCCCAACTTCCAATTTAAGAACTTCCTGCTGTGCCAAAAAAGATGTCACATCCTAAAAACTGGTTGAAATGAATAGCGAAAGTGGTATTGTGTAATAGGCATTTCGAAAGAACTAATTTTGACTGCATTCTAGCTGGAAATAGAGTACGACATCTGGAGCGCAACTTCCAATTTAAGAACTTCCTGTTGTGCCAAAAAAGTTGATTATTTTAGCATGCAGACGTTCAGCTGCTCATCTCCATTTTAAGTCCCGTATTTCCTCTAACAAATCGCCTAGCCTCAAATAAACGCCTTTCTCTAATAAACTCCGCACACATCAGAGTGGCGCTTTATTAGAAAAATTACAAAACGTTTAAATTTGCTCTCAATCGGTCTACCAAAATTCTGAAGATATAAATATGATATTAAAGGGAATTTGCTCAAGCCACTTGCGGTCAATTTGTAGCCAATCAAATATCATTATTTCCTGTTGACATTGATCATTTACCCAAATATGGCTCGGCACGTGTCAAGGTCTATTGTCTTTGTATGGCTATTTTATCAAAGGCTTGCATATGCTTAGATTCCCTTTAATCAAAATAGCTACATGGAATAAACATTTCAACGTTTCAGGTTTGACTCGATATTCTTTCATGCAAAACCACCAAGTCTTTCTTGTAAATATTTCCCCTGAGGAAACATCTCAGTACAATTTTTCAATTGTTTAATAAACGCCTCCCTCTAATAAACGTCTCCCTCCAATAAACGCCGCATCAAATTCCTTCAAAATTTAATAATCGCTGGTGGCATTTATTAGAGGAAATACGGTATAGGAAAAAAATATTTCAAAATTTTGATAACTACTGGGTGAGTAGAAAAAGCGTGGGTCATTGGCAACTATTTTTAAACAAAAGTTTTGGACACTATAAACTGATTTTATACCTTTTTTATGATAGAACTTTTCTTTTGCTATTTGGATTTTATGTAAATAAAATGTTTTAAATGAATTACTACAGTTAGTTAAATAGAGGACCCTCATGAAAAGCACTCTCGAGTGACTGAGGCCTTCCTCTGTAAATATCTGTATTATTATTATTATTATTATTATTATTATTATTATTATTATTATTATTATTATTATTATTATTATTATTATTATTATTATTATTATTATTATTATTATTATTATTATTATTATTATTATTATG
>REGM01000019.1:1679236-1739405 GCA_004194415.1 Aurelia aurita | reverse complement strand
ATAATAATAATAATAATAATAATAATAATAATAATAATAATAATAATAATAATAATAATAATAATAATAATAATAATAATAATAATAATAATAATAATAATAATAATAATAATAATAATAGAAAAACACAACTGCTTGAGTAAAAACGTTTCGATAAAATCTTCGTCAGTTTAACTAAAACTGGGACAGCCGAGCGAGTATAAATACGAAAAAACACCTAAGTTACATTACAATACTGTTTACAAAAATTTAATTAAAATAACAGTGGATACAACAAATTTAAACCAAAGGAAACAACATCATACAATAAGCCTACTGAGAAAAACATCAACTCGATGACCCTCCAAGGATTTATAAGACAATAGAATATTGGGAACCCGTTCCGAAAAATAGAAATCCTTTCAAAGTTTAATAATAATAATAATAATAGTAATAGTAATAATAATTAATTTCTTTGCAGTTGGTGAAAGCAATATTTTTAAGCAAAACTAATAAATACCAACTATTTATAACACAAATTGAAAATCTATAATATGAACATAACTATATACATGAATCTATCTATACATCATCTGCAGATGTTGCAATTGCTTGTATCATTAGCGTCTTTATGATGAGCTGCCTCACTTGGCAGATGGTTGTAAAAAAAGTCTTCCCGTCTTGATTATCGACACGTTGCACTTGAGAATTTATACGGCATGGCCTAACTTGTCTCTTATTTAGTCGAGTTCATTCTAAGTTTGAAACGTCACAAAACACACACCTTCAGGCACTTAGGTTCCCGCTTTTGGTGGTATGCTATCCTGATTTATTTACATTTGCGTGATAACTAATCGACCGTAGAGATCACTTTGTTTGCTCATGCAATTTGATTGGCTAATGAAAAATTCAATTATAATTTTTCTTCATGCCATACGTGCCAATTCGGATCGGAGAGAAGAACCGTTCCTACGAGAAATTTTTTTAGGTTTATTGTCAAGTTTCACAAGAAAAAAATTGTGGAAAGAATTTTTGGCTGAAAATTTCCAGGACATATTTTTGACTCTTAGTCGTGTCAGAATAGCGGGATAGTTCACACCAAAATCAAAACAAGAATTAGATATTTCTGTTTCTAGATGTATGGCACCTTACTTACAAACTTCCTTTTACAAACTTCCTTTATATTCTTCATATTGAATTTTCTTGCATTAAAAAGCGTCTGCAAAAATTCATATCAATTAGAATATGGGATATAGTCAGATTTTTTATTAGACATTTTCAACGAAAAGTTATCTCAGTAAAGCATCACTGCTAACATAAATTGACTTAACTAGGGTATAATTCGTAATTCAAAGACTAATTGTATCTGTATTTTATTTTGATATCAAGAGAAACTTGAGCATTGAGTATCCTGTCGGCAATTATTGCACACAGAATTCTATCCATTTGGCATCTATCGTCTGCCAGTAAGANTGATAACTAATCGACCGTAGAGATCACTTTGTTTGCTCATGCAATTTGATTGGCTAATGAAAAATTCAATTATAATTTTTCTTCATGCCATACGTGCCAATTCGGATCGGAGAGAAGAACCGTTCCTACGAGAAATTTTTTTAGGTTTATTGTCAAGTTTCACAAGAAAAAAATTGTGGAAAGAATTTTTGGCTGAAAATTTCCAGGACATATTTTTGACTCTTAGTCGTGTCAGAATAGCGGGATAGTTCACACCAAAATCAAAACAAGAATTAGATATTTCTGTTTCTAGATGTATGGCACCTTACTTACAAACTTCCTTTTACAAACTTCCTTTATATTCTTCATATTGAATTTTCTTGCATTAAAAAGCGTCTGCAAAAATTCATATCAATTAGAATATGGGATATAGTCAGATTTTTTATTAGACATTTTCAACGAAAAGTTATCTCAGTAAAGCATCACTGCTAACATAAATTGACTTAACTAGGGTATAATTCGTAATTCAAAGACTAATTGTATCTGTATTTTATTTTGATATCAAGAGAAACTTGAGCATTGAGTATCCTGTCGGCAATTATTGCACACAGAATTCTATCCATTTGGCATCTATCGTCTGCCAGTAAGACTCGCCTTTTGGAAATCTTTTTTTTATAAGAATCACAAATTGGGTAGTAAGAGCAAGAATCGCAGTCATTATCACAACACTTCCATAGTTACTCGTGGGCTTCATCGTGGGTTTCAGTTATGGAAGAAATAATGCAGCATTTTACTCGTTGTGCTGTTTTCATCCTGATTGGGTATGCAAGTTTTGGGCAGACAATATTTGTGCATGAGCCTACTCCTCCTGTAGAGAATGATATGGTAAGGATGAAGTAATTTCTTAAGCCTTCTTTTCGATCCATACAGACGACATGTCATGTGACTTCTCAATTTGCGCTCGAAATCAGATTGGGGGTTAATGAGCCATTACAAACCATAGCGCCGCACTCGGATTTTGAGAGTGCCTCCTTTCTTTGTCAAAATAAATCAATTCTAAAAGCATAGAGGCTGATTAAATCATGTCCAAACTTTAGCGTATAGATAGGCGAATGCCGAAGAGGAAAGTTGACTTTAAAGAAGCGACGAGCAACTTGTCGGAGTTTGTGGCGCTGTTTACAAAATTATCGTAGCAAAGGCAAGTTTCTCGCAGCTTTCTTGGACTAAGTTTCTGTTTTGCTTTCAACTTTCAACTATGCTTTCAACAAAAGTTCCTGCAACTATTTCAATGGCTTTGTTTGGACTGGCAATTGCTACCAATTCGGTCCCTTCTCACTTTCGCAAGGTAGAATAAAAGAGTGATCTTGTGATATTTTTCGCAAATCTCCTGTAGAAATCTAAAGATTTTTTTGCAAATTTACCCCAAAACAAGATCAGGCCGTGTTTTCAACGCTGCTGTGACGTCATGCCGTCTGGATAAATGGGCGTTATTCGCGACAATACAAATGTGACAAATTTAGAATGTACACAACAGTGATAGAAGCCCTAATGCCACTCAATCGAACCTTTCAAACAAAAATGTACAACAATATCGCTCGATCCAGATTACTTTGTTGAATAGCAAAAAGGTCTATTGCTAAGTAAAAACCTGGCTTAACTTGGCTTGAAGCAGATTAGATAGTTGCCTTACCTTAAGGAAAAATCTCCTTAATTCTATCGTCGTTAAAGAGTTAAAGAGTGCGAAATCCTCACGACACATCGATGAGAACATAAATCATGCTGGAAAAATCTGACCATATTTGATCGAAAATAGAAAATGAACGCGACTGGAGCCAGTCTCTTATCCATAGTGGACAAGCTGGGAGGGATTCATTTATTTCGTATCGAAATAGAATTTATTTAATTGCTTCATCTTAATGATATGACTGACAGACAAACTCAACTACTGTGAGTGATGAGAATCTAATTTGAAATTCCAAATAATGAAGAATGTGTAACGAAATAGTTCAACTGTGGTTAAAATGTAATTTAGCAGAACTGTCATAGATAAAATTATATCTGGAATGCTACATGTGAGTCTTGCATGTATTTTTTCTTGTTGTCTTGTCAATCTTGGTGGCTTAAAGCATCTAAGTATAGTTATTATACAGTTGTAGCACTCGCTGACAAAAGTTGAAAACTGGTCACTGACTTTTACAACGGTTCATAATTATAATAATGATGATGACGATGATCATCCTCATCATAAATCCAAATTGACAGTAGCTGAACGCGGAAAACTTATCTAAGAATACTACCGGGTGTCTCAAATAAGTACCCCCTTTCGACAAGACGAACCCATAAAAAGGAACAAAACGATAAAATGTCGGGACTTCTCGACTGCAAAACACAATTTATATATTTAACATACAAAACTTTCAGAAACTATGCGTAATCTATAACAGAAAGAAAAGTATTCAGATGTCGAGGTATCGTCTTGACAGATACCCAACCTCACCGACTGTTGCAAATTAGGTTCCCAAACAGATACGTCTTTGCAACTGGACCACTCGGCAACTAAAACATGCTTATCAAAAGCTACAGTCTGAAAGTGCTTTTTATAGAGCAAGACCGAATAAGATAGGACCAAGAAAAACTGCATATTTCGCGGTTTCGATGATTTTACGGTAGACATAAAGTCGCATCATATAAGAAATTTTACAACAAACTGAAAAACAGATGGTTGAAAATAAAAGTGACCTCGTTTTAGACTACGTTCACACGATGCCGGCACATTTTGAAAACGGTGAAAAATGTGACGGATAGGCCTCCCGTTCACACGAAAACGGCACATTTTTTGCCGGCAGATTTTGAAAACGGTAGATTTTGAAAACGGAACTCTAACCGGCACATTTTGAAAACGGCATCGTGTGAACACTTGAAAACGATGAAAACGGAACATTTTTCGACGCTTTCAAAACGAGGCTGATCGATTCTTAAGGTGTAGGTACATTTCTTTGGCATTAAATTCTTGGGGAGGTTTCAATGAGTTTGTTGCCGTCAAATTTTCTACCGTTTTCAAATTGTGCCGGTATCGTGTGAACGCTAGCTAAAAGTTTGCTACCGTCACATTTTTCACCGTTTTCAAAATGTGCCGGCATCGTGTGAACGTAGTCTTAGCAGCCTATAGACGCCAAACCTTGCCCATAAAGCACTTAAAATATCACCATTTATATTTTTAACGTAATCGTGGTAGTTAAAAATAGTTCTTTTGCTGCCGTTATAAATCATAGTTGAGAGCTGAAAGGTGTTTGTAAAGACGTGGTTGCAAAAATGAGCTCCCATCTTATACCAAAATCTTTGTTATCATTTAAACATGATTAGTCTTTTTGCATTGCAACACGCCCATTTTGCGATGATATGTGTAGCACGTGGTTAATAATGGTCTTCATCAAGCCATGTATCGGTCTTGAAGGCATGATACAATTATGATATGCGTTATCTGAAACGGAGGTGATATAGTTAAGCAAACTTGGTGGTATTCGGATTTGAGAAAAATGTTTATAAATTTAAGAAAGATATTTAGTAGGAAAATAACTTCTTCGAACATTTCTGGAAGAATTTATAGAACTAAAGTTTACTTAGAATTTCGTCTAACAGCAGAAGGGAAACTTTTTTTGGTGATTCACGGAAAATGCTATCGCTAAAACGTTTATTGCTAAATTTGAGTATGTCTCAATGAACCTACCTTAAAGGAAATCTAAGCATATATAAGCCTTGGATAAAAATAGCCGTGCAAAGACAATTTGCCGTGACAAGTTCCAAGCCATATTTGGTAACTGATTTATGTCAATAGGAAATACTGATACCTGATAGGCTAGAATTTGACCGCAATTGGCTTCAGCCACTTATGTATGCTTACATTCCCTTTAATATTAACAGACCGTGTGCAAGATTGAATTTTCGTCCCAAACCTCTTCTATCGCGAGCAAATCATCAAATCAAAGAATTGTTTCTAATATTTTGGGAAAGAAATGATTTTCCTAAAACCAAGCCTTTTGCAGAGGAACAGCAATCTAAAAACTTGGAATAAAATACTGTCCATAAAAAACGGTGATTCCCCAAAGAACAGATGTTCTTTTTAAAGAAGCTGCTATATCTCTGTGAAATGCAAAAAAAGGCTATTTTCAATGGAGACACTACACTTAACTAAATTCAAATATTGCTTTGCTTTGGGAATATTTCTTCTTGAGAACAAAATATGCTTTTTGGCGAAATTTTTTCAAGAAAAATTTCATGGAAGATATCAGTTTCAACTTAGAATAAAAACCTCTGAATCATCTGCTAAAAATTTTTTCATGGAATTAAAAATGCTTTGTGTGGTTCTTTCAATAAAATTTTTTGTTGAAATTTTGATAGAAATCATTTTTTGTGTGCAAAATACTGCCTGTGAGGCGTTTCTGGAAGTGCAATTATTTATAATTCAAACATTTTTGTGCATTTCTTCAGCTTTTATTTCCAAAAAGAATTCTGTTATGATAACAAGCAACTTTCTAATCTACCTCATTTCTGATGTTGAAGAACATTCATTATTATACGGAAATTCTATTNCTGATTTATGTCAATAGGAAATACTGATACCTGATAGGCTAGAATTTGACCGCAATTGGCTTCAGCCACTTATGTATGCTTACATTCCCTTTAATATTAACAGACCGTGTGCAAGATTGAATTTTCGTCCCAAACCTCTTCTATCGCGAGCAAATCATCAAATCAAAGAATTGTTTCTAATATTTTGGGAAAGAAATGATTTTCCTAAAACCAAGCCTTTTGCAGAGGAACAGCAATCTAAAAACTTGGAATAAAATACTGTCCATAAAAAACGGTGATTCCCCAAAGAACAGATGTTCTTTTTAAAGAAGCTGCTATATCTCTGTGAAATGCAAAAAAAGGCTATTTTCAATGGAGACACTACACTTAACTAAATTCAAATATTGCTTTGCTTTGGGAATATTTCTTCTTGAGAACAAAATATGCTTTTTGGCGAAATTTTTTCAAGAAAAATTTCATGGAAGATATCAGTTTCAACTTAGAATAAAAACCTCTGAATCATCTGCTAAAAATTTTTTCATGGAATTAAAAATGCTTTGTGTGGTTCTTTCAATAAAATTTTTTGTTGAAATTTTGATAGAAATCATTTTTTGTGTGCAAAATACTGCCTGTGAGGCGTTTCTGGAAGTGCAATTATTTATAATTCAAACATTTTTGTGCATTTCTTCAGCTTTTATTTCCAAAAAGAATTCTGTTATGATAACAAGCAACTTTCTAATCTACCTCATTTCTGATGTTGAAGAACATTCATTATTATACGGAAATTCTATTTCATAACAATGCTCCTTCCGGAATGAAGCTTCAATTCCAGATAAATCAGTTCTATCGAAATTAGAGTTGACGTCAGAAAAATTTGAAATTGATCTTGATTTTCTATCAAAAACATTATTTCTATTTCAAAAGGCATATCTAACAGATGAATTTTTGACTCAAAAGGATATATCTTTGACATGAGAATCTTTCATTTGAAAACCATACTTTTTTTTATACGAAAATACCTCTTGCTCAGCTTTCTTCAATCAAAGAATTTATCGGATCTGAAGAGTATCTGTTGGAAATGACCATGAGAATGTTCAGTTTAGATTTTTGCAAGAAAATAAATGATAAATTACGTGACAGACTTACTGCCAAGAGACTATCAGCACAGAAAGTCTATTTTAGCAGCTAAAAAGGAAGGGCGATTCACGCCGACCGCCACACGCTGATGATGGATCTTGGAATAGATCCGAAACGTTCGTTTAAGTAATAATGATTTATATACTAATAATCTACTTGGACTGTGTCGATTTCAGTGGTCGAATTGGACTGTCGCAACCTCGATTCCAGGGCTATCAGTGTTTTCAGCCTCCCTTCAGAGCACATGATACTGGCACTGACTGGCCGCCCATTGTTACCCTGGGTTCGAGGTTAGGATTGTCGTTTAAATAATAATGATATGAATTAATCGATTTGTCATCTTTCGAAATGGATGCGGAATGAAATATCAAGTATAAAACTATGATTTTGTCGTCGTTCTTGCCCTCCGAACTAAAACATATCACTACCTTATACTTTATTCACTGATAGATTTTCAAAGAAATTTTAGAGAGAAACTTACATAAAATATGCTCATTCTGAATGAATCAATTTCGTTGTATATGATCATCTATTTTTTCACTTTGTTATATAACGCTCACGAGAGATTTGTATGGCAAATTGTTGATGGCCTAGTTACGCTTTGTGTCACACTAATTTCTCCCAGAAAACGTGACAAATATGGCTACACCAGCTCATGTTGTATAGACTAAAACCGCTTTTGAAATTTACTAAATCCACCAAATTTTAGTAATTTTAATGATCTTTATATCTATCACTAATTCAAATCCATTGCTACAAGATACAAGAATCAATTTTGTCTTAGAGCAAAAGAGAACCTCGAGATACTGGAAGCATGATCACAGGCCCATCACATTCTGATGAATTGCAAGAACGCGAAATTGTCCAGGGAACGTTGTAGAAAATTAAAAAGAAGGAAATGTGATTGATGCACGCTAAATTCATAAATTAGTGGCGTCATCCAAATCACCCTACAAACTAATCTATCGCCAAAAGAGAAAACAAAATGAATAAAAGATTGATCAAATATAGAATTTCATTCCGATTCTGTCCCCAGACGTAATCCTCTGAACGTTTCTTTTTCAAAAGATGGCACCAGTCATCAAAATTTCATAACTTCATTTTTCTCCTTTTGATATCGCAATATCAAGTTTCTGAGAAAGTTTATTTCAGAGTAAAATTTTATACGTCGCTAGTTATTAGAATACATTCATATTCATTCATCTTGATAGAAATTTGTAGACATAAATTTGATAACTGAAGCTTGTCTGGTCTTAGAATTTGATTTCACCAAATTTCAAAATTGAAAAATTTGCACTTTTTTAAATTTATCATTCAAATGAAGCAAATCTTTAAGAAGCAAGTATCCTGTCGGCAGCTCTTTACAAGGTATTTTTGTCTGCGAATATGTCCTGTCTAGTCTTATAGCTTTATAGTCCAATTTTAGCATTATACAAATGTATTCGTGCCGACGGCATGACGTCACAGCAGCATCGAAAGCACGACGCGCGACGCCATCATATTTTGGGGTAAATGTGCAGAAGTACAGGAAATCTAAAAAAATGCATAAAATCGTTCTTATATTCTCCCTCACGATAGTGAGAAGGGAAATGATACGAAGCAATTATCAGTTAGACTTCAACTATATTAGAAATATTGCATGAACATGCTGAACAGTTTTGTAAACAGCGCCACAAACGTCAACACTTGTCAGTTGCTCGTCGTTTCTTCAAAGTCAACCTTCCTTGAAGACATTTGCTTTTCAAGTTTCAAATGATTTGATCAGCTTCTGAGCTTTTAAAATTTATCGATTTTGATGAATAAACCAGACACTTTCAAAATCCCATTTCGACGCTATGTTTTGAAATGGTTTCATTTACCCAACTCCTATTTTTAAGAGTGCATAAGAAATGAAAATTAAATATACTCATGACTAGCTCATGAATATGAATCAATCTGAAAACATTGACGNGGGGGGGGTGGTCAGGGTAGGAATTGAACGAGACATAATCTGGCCTCTAAACAGAAAATGCCATATTTATTCAAGATTCTGTAAGTAGTATCATACCGTCGTATCATACTGTTTCTATTATTAAAAAAAGATGACGCTGGTTGTCAAAGTGAGATGCTTTTATTCCTTATTTTCATGATTTCAAATTTCATTGAAGGCACATTGACGTCCAAATGTTCTTATTTCCAAATTAAGAAATATGGTTAAATTTAAGTCTTTTAAATACACGTCATGTAAAGCATGGAAGTTTGATCTCACCAAATTTGTTTTTCATTCATAGAAGATCGCTCTTTTCAATTTTGTCCAATTTTTGAATAAAAAGAATCTCTAGTAGATCGCTTCCTGTCCGTAATCTCCATTCAATATTGGTGATATTCCCCATTCAAATTGTGAGCATATTAAAATTGAAAGAGCTGTAGTGAAAGCAAAAATCTCTGGTTAGAAACATCCTGTCTTTAATTTCATATTCGTGTCTTCTCAGATTAATATAAGAACTGCCTGTTGCGATCAAACAATCATTTTACAAGGAATCAAACGACCAAGAGAATATTTTCGGTTAAACCAATCATGATTAAGCAACTCATTCTGTGTAGTATTTTTATTATGGTTGAGTTTCAGTGCTTTTTACAAGCTTTCTTTATAAATGAGCCTACAACGAAAGAAGGTAGAAAGAGATTTGCTGAGGATGAAAAATATTTGGTTGTTGAGGAGCTACAAAGTACGGTAAGAAACTTGGTGAGAATTTGTAGTTTTATTTCTTGTGTTTCATTCTATAGGGACTGGGTAAGAGATCCCCGGCCAGATTTTTGATTTGGCCGTTTTTCTGATGAGCTGTTTTATTAGAGATACTTGTTATGAGTTTAAAATAAATGCATCGGCTTGCTTACAATAGCCTGTATGTAGATAAAGATCTTCCTTTTTGAATTTAGCCAATTCATACACACGGAATGACGTCACAGCAGCGTTGAAACACGACGCCATCTGGTTTTGGGGTAAATCTTCAGAAAATTTCGATAGGTTTCTATAGGAAATTTGCAAAAAGTTGCATAAAATTGCCCGTGATAGTGAGTGGGGAAAGGATAGCTAGCAATTGTCAGCCAGACCTAAACCAATGAAATTAATTTCAAGAATAACCTGTTCTTGAAAGCAAACCATAAATCTAGTCCAAAAAAGCTGTGAGAAACTTTCTTTGCGACGATAATTTTGTGAACAGTGCCATAAACTCCATTAGCTGTAAGTTGCTCGTCGCTTCTCCAAAGTCAACCTTCCTTTTAGACATTCCTATCTATGGGCTAAAATTTTGGAATGATTTGAACAGCTTCCAAGGTTTTAGAATTGATTTATTTCGATAAACAAACAAGACTCTCTCAAAATCACAGTGCGACGCTATGTTTTGTAAATGGCTTCACTTACCCCCAATTCTGATTTTCTAGCACGAATTGATAAAGTCATGTGACATGTCGTCTGTATGAATGACAAAGGAATTTCTCTTTTTAAAATGCAATATGTGATGTATTTAACTTCTCACTCTTTATGAGATTTTTTAGCGTATTTCATAGCCTGCCTCTTTAATTTAATGAGTGAGTACATTTCTGCAAATATTTGCCTACTTTGAATTCATTTGGAGACTAATCTAATTGGTCGATTTCACAGATTTTTGCTTTAATCTAACGATGAAAGTTTAGCTTGGATTTAAAAATCAATATAGGTAGTTATGAAAGAATCTATGAGTCCACAAAGCAACCATCAAATATCAGATCAGTTCAAAGCTTTCGTAGCGCTGCTGTCATCATTTTTTAAAGAAGAATGACTATATTGCTTTGGTTTCAAGAATCTACGTATTATGTATGATTGTTCAAGAATTGTATTTCTTGTCAATGTGGCAAAAACTGGCAAAGACCTATATCAGGCAGGTAAAGACGGACAAACTTGAAGCCGGTCTGTTAGATCAGTTGCTACCATTGTCCAAAATGTTCAGATTGTTGGCACGTGACAGATGGCGCCTCCGCAGAATAGGGCAAAATAAACAGGAACGACAGTGTATGCAGGGATATCGCATAGCTCGACTGAGTAGATGAGAAAGTCCTCCTCTATTTCCAAAGATTTTTCGCCGTAAGTTCAAAACCAACTGTAGGGCTCAATTTATCATTCGTTAATGCCCCTTGGCAGCAATTTACCAGATTTGTGTCCGCCATTCACCAGAATAATATTGCTCTCCCCAGACCCTTTTATAAATGTCAAAATGGTCTATTATCAGACACCATAGGATTTTATTATTGATTGTGACGTATCAACATTGTTTTCAGAAATATCAAGAGGATGATACACAAAGCCCTCTCCCTCGCTTCCCAAGGCCATCATAACTTTTATCCATGATTTCTTTTCCATTTCCACATTAACACATTTAACGGAAACATTATTTTGTTCAACCTAATGAGTTGCTTTGTTTGTCTTGACAAGACTGACAGATTGAATTATATTGTCTCCACTTTGATCGTTGTTTATGTACGAGTAGAGAATTTCGCCAGCTGAGAGGACACGTAGAAATCTATCATTCAACAGCCTTGGTTACTTGTCTATGTTCAACCACGTTTCCGTTCATAACTTCTTAACACTACCCAATACCATTGATAGTCTGCCTTTATATCTATATATGCAGTTAAATTGTACGCACTGGATCTTTGGCTATAAAAACAGTTATCGAGAAGCCACTGGTTTCAGCTTTTGCACAAACTTGAACTTCAAAAACTCATAACTCCGTGAATATTTAGTGGATTTACAAGATTGTGGTGTCTAAGATTAATCAAGATCTTAGTGACAGAGTTTTAGTACCATAGAGCCCGTTCAATTTATCGTTGGTCTTTAATATTCAATTAAACGTGGAATAATTTTTTGGGACACACTGTATACACAACCACGTTTCCAGTATAGCTAACTACACCCTTCGTTGCTTGTCTAGATTCACTTATATTTCAAAGACTACTTTTAGATGTAATGTTCATAAGCGTAGGGGAAGATAAAATCTGGGGGGGCTGCCCGATAAAATTCCATTGTTTACCAAATTTTTTGCCCGACTTAAGGTGGATTTTTGCCCGAAAAAGGCTGATTTTGGTAGATTTTTCCAACGTTGGGGGAGCTGCAGCCCCCCCCAGCCCCCTGGCTCCTACGCCTATGGTAATGTTATCCAACCCCCTTGACTGCATGCCTTTATTCATATAAATATGTACAGTGTTATGGAGAAAAATATTGTAAACGCCCTTCGTTGCTTGTCTTGATACAATCATATTTTGATGCCTATGTTTTGCTCTAACCCCCTTCGTTGCTTGTTTGGATGGTTTGGATACAATTACATTTCAATTCATACCGTTAAATGGCAAAATCATCCAACCCCCTTGGTTGCTTGTCTAGATACAATTATATTTCGATTCATACCTTTAGCGGTAATGTTATCTTTCAGATAAGAAATTAGACCTTGCTAATAAATGCAGTGATACGAGTTAAACAAATCTTAAGTGTAAAACTGTCTGTCCGCAATTAAAGCCAGGTGTTTGTAATAATCATTATCCATCGTATAATCGGCATAGCTAATAACAAGCTGTTGTATATAAGACCAATCATCGGCTATATAATCTTCATTCACAAGAAAGAGATACTCTGCATTTTTAAGAGGACTGGAGCTTAAAATCTACTGCAAGAAAAGGATATTCTGCATTTTTAAGAGCAAGGGAGCAAATTATATTATGATGCTGGACTCAAGATTCAAATCGAAATTTCTTAGTGTTCTAATGATAACCGTGTTTGGATGTTCACATTGTGCTCAGTCTTTCTTTGTACATGTTCCTGGTGGAAAGGCAGGAAGAGAAGTCGAGGTAAAATTAGTGCAATAACTGCTTTTAATAACTCTTTTTGTTACTTTTCGACTCAAGATTCAAATCGAAATTTCTTAGTGTTCTAATGATAACCGTGTTTGGATGTTCACATTGTGCTCAGTCTTTCTTTGTACATGTTCTTGGTGGAAAGGCAGGAAGAGAAGTCGAGGTAAAATTAGTGCAATAACTATTTTTAATAACTCTTTTTTATTTATATCCTCTTTTTCGAAGATACTATGGAAAGTTTAGTTCTATCACTTCTTAAGTTTCAAAGAAAATTTTCCAAGGATTTCTTAATTTTCAATGATAGAAAATTTCTTGGTCTTTTTTCATTTCAGTACTAAAAGTTGCTTATTTTCGAAACTTTCAGCACTGAATGTTGCTTAGTATTGCTCAAAATGTCACTTCTAAAAGTATCTAAGCATTTTTCAAACATCAGTACTAAACACTTCTCTTTTTTGGTTTATTAAGTAAGCAGTAACATATATGCATTTAGAAAGGGCTATACTGTTGCATGTTTTATGCTGATAACTGTCTGCTGATCTCAATTGCATCTAAATCTTAAATATACATCCCACAATCTTTGAAAATAAAAAAAATCTTAATGCCTCGTTATTCTAGAACTTGAAAATGCATTTAGTAATATGGGTAGTCTGGTTGACAAATTATTATGAGGAATTCATTGGCTAAAGACAGAAATTAACATCCAGAAGTATGAAAGTTTAAAAACATTCAGCAATGTGACTCTGCACTAGGAAAATAGATTGTTTCGTCGTCGTCAGGTGCCTTCTGCTCTCAGCAGGTTGTCTGTCATGGATGCCCAATCCTCCCTATGTTGTGCTTTCCTTGTGTCTGTTTAGGGGAACGAAATTATCTGATTTTGACGATGCTATACGCTAAAATACTGCTGTAAGTTACTACGTCCGCTTTATAGGTAAGGCGAATGAACAGTGGTTAAAGTAGAATATGCCACTTGCCTAATTTGCATAATAACGGAATAAATTGTTCTCCTTAAATGGTTGAACAATAGTACAATAAGTGGNGGGGGGGGTGGTCAGGGTAGGAATTGAACGAGACATAATCTGGCCTCTAAACAGAAAATGCCATATTTATTCAAGATTCTGTAAGTAGTATCATACCGTCGTATCATACTGTTTCTATTATTAAAAAAAGATGACGCTGGTTGTCAAAGTGAGATGCTTTTATTCCTTATTTTCATGATTTCAAATTTCATTGAAGGCACATTGACGTCCAAATGTTCTTATTTCCAAATTAAGAAATATGGTTAAATTTAAGTCTTTTAAATACACGTCATGTAAAGCATGGAAGTTTGATCTCACCAAATTTGTTTTTCATTCATAGAAGATCGCTCTTTTCAATTTTGTCCAATTTTTGAATAAAAAGAATCTCTAGTAGATCGCTTCCTGTCCGTAATCTCCATTCAATATTGGTGATATTCCCCATTCAAATTGTGAGCATATTAAAATTGAAAGAGCTGTAGTGAAAGCAAAAATCTCTGGTTAGAAACATCCTGTCTTTAATTTCATATTCGTGTCTTCTCAGATTAATATAAGAACTGCCTGTTGCGATCAAACAATCATTTTACAAGGAATCAAACGACCAAGAGAATATTTTCGGTTAAACCAATCATGATTAAGCAACTCATTCTGTGTAGTATTTTTATTATGGTTGAGTTTCAGTGCTTTTTACAAGCTTTCTTTATAAATGAGCCTACAACGAAAGAAGGTAGAAAGAGATTTGCTGAGGATGAAAAATATTTGGTTGTTGAGGAGCTACAAAGTACGGTAAGAAACTTGGTGAGAATTTGTAGTTTTATTTCTTGTGTTTCATTCTATAGGGACTGGGTAAGAGATCCCCGGCCAGATTTTTGATTTGGCCGTTTTTCTGATGAGCTGTTTTATTAGAGATACTTGTTATGAGTTTAAAATAAATGCATCGGCTTGCTTACAATAGCCTGTATGTAGATAAAGATCTTCCTTTTTGAATTTAGCCAATTCATACACACGGAATGACGTCACAGCAGCGTTGAAACACGACGCCATCTGGTTTTGGGGTAAATCTTCAGAAAATTTCGATAGGTTTCTATAGGAAATTTGCAAAAAGTTGCATAAAATTGCCCGTGATAGTGAGTGGGGAAAGGATAGCTAGCAATTGTCAGCCAGACCTAAACCAATGAAATTAATTTCAAGAATAACCTGTTCTTGAAAGCAAACCATAAATCTAGTCCAAAAAAGCTGTGAGAAACTTTCTTTGCGACGATAATTTTGTGAACAGTGCCATAAACTCCATTAGCTGTAAGTTGCTCGTCGCTTCTCCAAAGTCAACCTTCCTTTTAGACATTCCTATCTATGGGCTAAAATTTTGGAATGATTTGAACAGCTTCCAAGGTTTTAGAATTGATTTATTTCGATAAACAAACAAGACTCTCTCAAAATCACAGTGCGACGCTATGTTTTGTAAATGGCTTCACTTACCCCCAATTCTGATTTTCTAGCACGAATTGATAAAGTCATGTGACATGTCGTCTGTATGAATGACAAAGGAATTTCTCTTTTTAAAATGCAATATGTGATGTATTTAACTTCTCACTCTTTATGAGATTTTTTAGCGTATTTCATAGCCTGCCTCTTTAATTTAATGAGTGAGTACATTTCTGCAAATATTTGCCTACTTTGAATTCATTTGGAGACTAATCTAATTGGTCGATTTCACAGATTTTTGCTTTAATCTAACGATGAAAGTTTAGCTTGGATTTAAAAATCAATATAGGTAGTTATGAAAGAATCTATGAGTCCACAAAGCAACCATCAAATATCAGATCAGTTCAAAGCTTTCGTAGCGCTGCTGTCATCATTTTTTAAAGAAGAATGACTATATTGCTTTGGTTTCAAGAATCTACGTATTATGTATGATTGTTCAAGAATTGTATTTCTTGTCAATGTGGCAAAAACTGGCAAAGACCTATATCAGGCAGGTAAAGACGGACAAACTTGAAGCCGGTCTGTTAGATCAGTTGCTACCATTGTCCAAAATGTTCAGATTGTTGGCACGTGACAGATGGCGCCTCCGCAGAATAGGGCAAAATAAACAGGAACGACAGTGTATGCAGGGATATCGCATAGCTCGACTGAGTAGATGAGAAAGTCCTCCTCTATTTCCAAAGATTTTTCGCCGTAAGTTCAAAACCAACTGTAGGGCTCAATTTATCATTCGTTAATGCCCCTTGGCAGCAATTTACCAGATTTGTGTCCGCCATTCACCAGAATAATATTGCTCTTCCCAGACCCTTTTATAAATGTCAAAATGGTCTATTATCAGACACCATAGGATTTTATTATTGATTGTGACGTATCAACATTGTTTTCAGAAATATCAAGAGGATGATACACAAAGCCCTCTCCCTCGCTTCCCAAGGCCATCATAACTTTTATCCATGATTTCTTTTCCATTTCCACATTAACACATTTAACGGAAACATTATTTTGTTCAACCTAATGAGTTGCTTTGTTTGTCTTGACAAGACTGACAGATTGAATTATATTGTCTCCACTTTGATCGTTGTTTATGTACGAGTAGAAAATTTCGCCAGCTGAGAGGACACGTAGAAATCTATCAATCACCAGCCTTGGTTGCTTGTCTATATTCAATCACGTTTCCGTTCATAACTTCTTAACACTACCCAATACCATTGATAGTCTGCCTTTGTATCTATATATGGAGTTAAATTGTACGTACTTGATCTTTGGCTATAAAAACAGTTATCGAGACGCCCATGGTTTCAGCTTTTGCACAAACTTGAACTTCAAAAACTCATAACTCCGTGAATATTTAGTGGATTTACAAGATTGTGGTGTCTAAGATTAATCAATATCTTAGCGACAGAGTTTTAGTACCATAGAGCCCGTTCAATTTATCGTTGGTCTTTAATATTCAATTAAACGTGGAATAATTTTTTGGGACACACTGTATACACAACCACGTTTCCAGTATAGCTAACTACACCCTTCGTTGCTTGTCTAGCTTCACTTATATTTCAAAGACTACTTTTAGATGTAATGTTATCCAACCCCCTTGACTGCATGCCTTTATTCATATAAATATGTACAGTGTTATGGAGAAAAATCATCCAACCCCCTTGGTTGCTTGTCTAGATACAATTATATTTCGATTCATACCTTTAGCGGTAATGTTATCTTTCAGATAAGAAATTAGACCTTGCTAATAAATGCAGTGATACGAGTTAAACAAATCTTAAGTGTAAAACTGTCTGTCCGCAATTAAAGCCAGGTGTTTGTATAATCATTATCCATCGTATAATCGGCATAGCTAATAACAAGCTGTTGTATATAAGACCAATCATCGGCTATAGAATCTTCATTCACAAGAAAGAGATACTCTGCATTTTTAAGAGGACTGGAGCTTAAAATCTACTGCAAGAAAAGGATATTCTGCATTTTTAAGAGCAAGGGAGCAAAATATATTATGATGCTGGACTCAAGATTCAAATCGAAATTTCTTAGTGTTCTAATGATAACCGTGTTTGGATGTTCACATTGTGCTCAGTCTTTCTTTGTACATGTTCCTGGTGGAAAGGCAGGAAGAGAAGTTGAGGTGAAATTAGTGCAATAACTATTTTTAATAACTCTTTTTTATTTATATCCTCTTTTTCGAAGATACTATGGAAAATTTAGTTCTATCATTTCTTAAGTTTCAAAGAAAATTTTCCAAGGATTTCTTAATTTTCAATGATAGAAAATTTCTTGGTATTTTTTCATTTCAGTACTAAAAATTGCTTATTTTCGAAACTTTCAGTATCTAAGCATTTTTCAAACATCAGTACTAAACACTTCTCTTTTTTGGTTTATTAAGTAAGCAGTAACATATATGCATTTAGAAAGGGCTATACTGTTGCATGTTTTATGCTGATAACTGTCTGCTGATCTCAATTGCATCTAAATCTTAAATATACATCCCAAATCTTTGAAATTAAAAACAATCTTTATGCTTCGTTATTCTAGAACTTGAAAATGCATTTAGTAATATGGGTAGTCTGGTTNTTCTTAATTTTCAATGATAGAAAATTTCTTGGTATTTTTTCATTTCAGTACTAAAAATTGCTTATTTTCGAAACTTTCAGTATCTAAGCATTTTTCAAACATCAGTACTAAACACTTCTCTTTTTTGGTTTATTAAGTAAGCAGTAACATATATGCATTTAGAAAGGGCTATACTGTTGCATGTTTTATGCTGATAACTGTCTGCTGATCTCAATTGCATCTAAATCTTAAATATACATCCCAAATCTTTGAAATTAAAAACAATCTTTATGCTTCGTTATTCTAGAACTTGAAAATGCATTTAGTAATATGGGTAGTCTGGTTGACAAATTATTTTGAGGAATTCATTGGCTAAAGACAGAAATTAACATCCAGAAGTATGAAAGTTTAAAAACATTCAGCAATGTGACTCTGCACTAGGAAAATAGATTGTTTCGTCGTCGTCAGGTGCCTTCTGCTCTCAGCAGGTTGTCTGTCATGGATGCCCAATCCTCCCTATGTTGTGCTTTCCTTGTGTCTGTTTAGGGGAACGAAATTATCTGATTTTGACGATGCTATACGCTAAAATACTGCTGTAAGTTACTACGTCCGCTTTATAGGTAAGGCGAATGAACAGTGGTTAAAGTAGAATATGCCACTTGCCTAATTTGCATAATAACGGAATAAATTGTTCTCCTTAAATGGTTGAACAATAGTACAATAAGTGGTGCGTGGCCTTCTTTTGTTTTATTTCTAGACTAGATCGCTATATCTTCGTTCATTTATCTAAAGTAGCCGATTATAAGGATGGGAGGTTGACTAAGAATACAGCTCGTTTTGCGATACACCATATTTCTTTAGAAAGGCTTCTTTAACTTCTCAGCTGTTCATTTTTTATACTTTCTTTTGTCTCTTAACGTGCCCCCCATGAGCACCATCAGTCACGCTTTCACGTAAAAAATGCGAATTTACACATTACGCAGCTAGAAAAATTCAATCAAAAGCCGAACATCATGTAACCAATTCAATAAATCACGCAATCCAACATGAAAAACTAGCGTTTTCTCACGTGTCACATCCAAAGCGTGTCACATTATTTCGCGCTATGGAACGTTTTGGTGAAAAAGAAAACTATCGTTTGTTTGATTGAAAAATATCGGAGGCATCGGAGGCATCGCAGGCATGCAAAGTCTGGTAGAAAAACATAGTTTGCTTATCACAGGCAACGAAGTTTACTTCAATTGCATCTCTTTCAAGCAAGGCTGAATTTTGTAAACAAAAGATTCAGGCTTCCAAAGCGATTTGCATCGGTCATTACTCCGGTCATGACAAACCTTGATACAACGGTCATTACTCCTACGTCGATACTGATCCGAAATATGTCGACGGTTGAGATTACGAGAATTACGAGAAGAACGTTTGGGGCCTGGGAACGAGGTTGGGTTGAAACTTGAACAATAGAACTTCCGGGTGAGAAAAAATTGCGAGAACAATAGGAAACGCAGTTTTTCGGTATACCATTCTTTGCAAAGCGATTTGAGAAGAATAGATTTCACACCTCTGAGTGCACTTGATCAAATCAAAGTAAACCGAGAAAGCAAAACGTTATGGTTTGCTGCACAGAGGGTACGAAATCTATTCTTGAGGCTGCTAATTCGCTTTGTCCTTTATCATTTGATTTGCAAATTCGCCCTTACCAAGATTCGCCCTTTTCGTGATTTTTGAAACATAACTACTTTCTTGGGACACCCACATTCATTGTTTTTGGGTAGCAGGCCGTGGACTGCAAACGCCCTGTAGTTGAATGAAGATATTTTACGTCATGATAACAAAATGCTTAGTGGCCAGCTTACACCTGTCAGCTATCAAGGTCATATGAGTATAGTCGATTTTCCAACTCAAACCTTGAAAGAAACCCTTGATTTTTCAATCCTTGATAGATCTGGATTTTGCAGAATTTCCTATCCGTGAAAAATGAACATGAGTATCTTATTAGGTACAAAAGAAAAAACCAAACATCTGTGTGCCAGAAAGTTTTTCACAGATGAAAAATTTCAAAACCAACAGCCACTTTGTTTACCCTAATTATTAGAGACTCGGGCTTATGCGTAATATTATGTCTGGACTTTAAATCCTTATATTTCAGTATTTGTGCGAAGGATATGGGACTATGATACATCAATATTTAACTTAGCTTTTGGAGGTTCCAATAAATCATTTTTTTTATGTCTTTGAGCTTAATTGTTGTTGCCAGGTTCGCTTAAACTTGTATATAGATTGAGGTAGGAAATTTACCGCCAAATAATACATCCTCGGTAAGTCTAGAACCTTTATTTCTAAATAGAACGCAGATATTTCTTCAGAANGTATTTGTGCGAAGGATATGGGTCTATAATACATCAATATTTAAGTTCGCTTTTGGAGGTTCCAATAAATCATTTTTGTGATGTCTTTGAGCTTAATTGTTGTTGCCAGGTTCGCTTAAACTTGTATATAGATTGGGGTAGAAAACTGACCGCTAAATAATACATCCTCGGTATATATCTTCAGAAACATGACTAATATTTATTGAATAAACTCTTATTCAAAAGCGGCTGCTTGTGTAGATTTCGTAAAAAAGAATTTAGAAGTTTACGTCGCTTTTCTGCGAACCCCCACTGATGGTTTACGCGTGTTAGAGATATGCGTGACTGCGAAATGGTGTATTGTCTGACATTTTCTTTGTTACGTTGCGCTTAGCAATAAAAGAAATTAAAAAGCAATAAAAGTTCTTTGAACAAACAATCAAGCATATCTATAGCTCACAAATTAATCTGCGAGATACTCATTGCAATAAGAATGGCCTTTTTCGGAAGGCAGCTGAGAAATTGTTGCAGAGAATTTAGAAAATAAAAACTGTGTATTTCATTGACAAAGCCATCCGTCCGACAAATATCTAAATAACGTTTTATGTTTCATAGCTAAATACGAGTAAAAGAACAAGCTTTCCTTTTAGTTATCTTAAGTCAATGGAATCCTATTGGCCAAATTCACCGACATCTGCACACCGACGAAACTGTTGATAAAATTTACCTAAGAGGTGTTTTCACACTTCTGATAACTGTAGCTAAGGACGTGCACTGCCCAGAAACGAATGATGGCAAGCCTACGTGCCGGTCTTCTGCTAATTGCGTGTATAATGTTTATCGGAGAAAGTCAAAGCTTTTTTATACATCAGAGAAGAGATGCGGAGGTCTGTTTATATCTCACGTAATTTATAATTTTTTAAAGGATTTGCTTTGCAATCATTAGGATGTAAATAAACGTCTTCTTAGGTGAGGCATTGGTCTCTGTAATGAATGATGCTGATGATGATGATGATGACTTATTTATCGATTCATGTTGTTGTTATAAAATTCATGCAGATATGTCGACTATTCATACATTTGTGTGTCACTTAACCTTAAATAAATGACAATAAATGAGCAACCTTTGGGCAACTTCTGGGCAAGTTTTTTTTTAATGTGGCAACTTTGGAGCAATATTTTAAGAAATTTTTAGCAATTTTTTGATTAACTAATTCGTGGTGCAGCATAGTCAGGTTGAATTTGCATTTCAACTTGCATAAACAATGGATATATTTAGTTTGAAAAGAAAAGCAAAACGGAAGAATCAACAGAGAAACAACGATGACAATTCTGGTATGTTGTTATGATTCTAGATTTCAGAGATCTACGGAATGCACTCTGCACCATACGATGGGTCTAATGAACGCTCTTCTTATGACTCTTAGCCGGATCTAAATTATCTTCCTTAGCATACTACATACTACTACTTCCTTCCTTAATAATACTGTAGTGGCAGTCTTATAACTCTATACAATGATGCATGAAAAGGAAAAACCACCCTTCCAATAGCATTCTTTAGGAGTTCGTCCACGGCAGAAGTATGAGTTACACTGATTCAGGAATAGGAATTATAATTAGGCTTTGAGTGAGAAACTTCAACCGATAGGACTGACAAGGCACAAAGAGAATGATTGCAAAGAAATCAACGAACAGGGAGGAAGAGGAATAAATCTCAAGAATTGTGTGCTGAGTTGGCACCTCGTGACACTCTCCTCTCCCCTGAATAAAAATAGGAGATGAATGAAGAATTAAGAATGTTTTGCAATTCTTCAGAGTACACATGTGGCTTTCTCTCATAAAAATTCACTTACAGTCAAGGGAGTTATTTAAATTAGATAGAAATCTTGAAACCCTGGACTGGACACATTAGGATCCATTCCTTGTGCGCCCTTCTCTGTTTTAGAGCGAGGGATCTTAAAAACACACCTTATATAATCTGTTGCATAAACACATTACTCTTTGATATAATTCGTAAACAAATTAGTAATAATTGAGGAGTTTTCCAGCTTCTTTTCAGTTAAACAGCTTCAGGTTTAAAATATCATTCAAATAATCAGCATTAAGCTAGCTTATATCTTGCATAACAACACTTTCATAAAGTAGGGGTCTGAGGCCACATGAATGGTAAAGGACGTTTAGTAGTTTTATAATCTGATGATCCGAAAAAAGGTGGGATAATCTTCGCTCATCATCATCATCATCATCATCATCATTAATTTATTTATACAGTAGGCGAGAATTAATTATAGCTACATTTACAGNTAATTATAGCTAAATTTACAGCTAATTTAAGCCTACTCTACAATACAATATATACAATATTAAAGAAAAAATAAATTAAAATATATTAAGGCTAATTACATGAGGATAAAAACATAAAAGTCTATCCTGTTAGGAACCCAACTAGTGGTATATATACCTTGCAAAGCCTGCAGTTGCACTTGTCACCTTTCCAGCACCTTATTTGCTTTTTAAAAATTGGAAGGGTGCTAGAATCTTTTATCTCAGGTGGTAATACCTGCCACATTCTATGTCCAAGGAAGGCTATAGTTTCGATTCCAAAGGAAGTAGTGCGTACCTTTGGAAGCTGCGCGTCGTTACCATGTCTTAGGTTGTAACCGATGTTTCGCTGCACGAAAATTTCCTTCATGAAAGTTGGATTCAGATCGAATTTTGTTTTAAAAATTTCAGTCATAAGCAACTGCAGGTTTCTTAAGCCCATATCCTATTGTGAAAATCCTTGTTTTGCTCGTCCAAACTCCACAGAATCATTCAGTGGAAACTGCAGATGACTACACATTAGACTGATTACATGAGTCTCAGTTTTCCGCATTGAATTGAATGATAGTTATGGCTTCAAACTGAAACTAAATACATCAGATTGAAAACATTGAACGAATACAAGGAATCACGTCGTCAGCCTAACTACACATCGCTAATATTTTGCCCCTTATTCAAGATTAAGACGATATTTTTATCCTGTGCAGTCTCTGTTCTCTCAGCTTTTCAGCAATCACGATAGTTTTCATGCACGTTTATTGCGATAAGTTTATTGCGATAAGTTTATTGCGATAAGTTTATTGCGTTATTATCATTTTTGCTTAAATTGCATTAGGGACCGTTCATTATTTACAGAGGGGTTGGTACCGAAGAGAAATGTGTTGGGTAAAAGAAATTTTCTGTCATAAGGGGGTGTTGATAAAATGTTTTTCCATCACGTTTTGAGTTGGGTGGGAAGATTTTTTAGACCAGAAAATATTTCTCTTCGGTACCAACCCCTCTGTAAATGATGAACGGTCCCTTAACCGTGAAAATCGTCTTGTGAAAGACCAGGGTTAAATATTGTATATCACACTAACACGGCAAGAAAGGTGGGATACGCCGAGGAAGTAAAGGAAAACCTCCTCGTTTGGGAAGCTGTACATTGGTATTCATTCAGTAAAGTAATTTGGAAAATTTTCCATCAATACCTAAGATCTTGAAATTTATTCAACTCGAATATTTTTTCCGAACATATAAGCAATTTAAAAAATGAACGTTTTTCAAAGAACTTACAAAGACGCCTAAAAACCCTGATCGAACTCCTATGATTTTTCAACTTCACAGCAATAACAAGAGAATGTGTTGTCGTCATGAGGGAATAGAATGACACGCATTAGATCCGATCTGATTCAAACGCGGTTTTTAAGCTATTTGCATTCAATATGTCACGAACGAAGAAAGGTAGGTACAGCCGTTGACACTAGGAATACAGTAAAAACCCGCGTATTAGAACCTACAATTTTACAAGTCAGCCTGAGTTCTTAAACAATGAATACAATGAATTGGTTCTTATAAAATGGTAGTCTAATTGGACAATTTCAGCCTGCAGGTTCTTAATCCACTAGGTTCTTATACGCGGTGTTTTACTGTAGTTTATTTTACTTACCCGGTATAGTGACGACAGAGGTGGTGATATAATGATTACAAAATAAGTAAATAGAAACTTTTGATTAACTTCAGGGATTTCAAAAAGATGCCCAACAATTCTGCCGAGACGTACTGCAAAAATACGACCAATGCAAAAAACTGGTACTAAGTGAGAAATTTCCAGAAAGGCAGGTTCGGGAAAAGGAGGACAGAGCATTGGAAAAGTACAAGAGGGCAATCNGTTCTTATAAAATGGTAGTCTAATTGGACAATTTCAGCCTGCAGGTTCTTAATCCACTAGGTTCTTATACGCGGTGTTTTACTGTAGTTTATTTTACTTACCCGGTATAGTGACGACAGAGGTGGTGATATAATGATTACAAAATAAGTAAATAGAAACTTTTGATTAACTTCAGGGATTTCAAAAAGATGCCCAACAATTCTGCCGAGACGTACTGCAAAAATACGACCAATGCAAAAAACTGGTACTAAGTGAGAAATTTCCAGAAAGGCAGGTTCGGGAAAAGGAGGACAGAGCATTGGAAAAGTACAAGAGGGCAATCAGAGTACTAGCAAGATTAGCGTCACAGCTCAAGAGAGAAAAGAAGAAAAGCAGGGATGTGGAAGAAAGAAGCATTGATGATTTACCAAGAATAACACGCTTTTAGATTTAGAATAATATTAGATTTATTTATTTATTTTAGATTTATTTATGAAAAATAGAGAGCTGATTTCTGTATTTGCTTAATGAATTTTAGCGGAGGCATAGTCGGAACCCAGGAGGAGTGATTCTATACCGGGTGTCCCAAAAAAGGTTCAACTTTGACTCACTCTAGTAATAAGGTAAGAAAGAGTAGAATTTCGAAATATTTATCTTCATATTTTGAATGCTTTAACTTACATTTTGGCATCTTTATTTTTAGTTTATGCTGATAACTCTCCGTGTTATGAACTTCGAAAGCTACGAAAGTTTAGAAAAGAAATCACATTTCATGGCAGATACACACGAAAGCGTCTTTATGAGCACATTCAAGAAAATTTGATATTGTAAGGGCCTGAAATTTCTGCTCAGATCAATTTAAATGACGTCAAAATGTTGCAATTTGAAGCACTGGAATGTGAAAAATCTTATTTCTCAATCATCTACAGCATTTAGGCCCTTGTTTTAGGCCTTTCTAAGATCTGATCATGCCAAGTTGAGAACTCAGACAGCCCTTTACCTATCGTAAACAACAATGTATCAAAGTCTGAGTTAGACTATGAAGAAAAAGACTTACACATATCGCAGGTCCTTATCTCATCAATATTCTACAACTTGTCATCACATGTGAGAACAATTTTTGGGACACCCGGCAATAATTTGAGATATGAGTTATAAGGCAATTATAGGCCAGACTGTTGGTAACGTAGTTAGTATTAAAATCTAGATGGATATTTTGATGATGAAGAGCATGGAATAATTTCTGATTTCTATCAATGAATATTATCTATTTTCTTCAATCGGAATTGAATTGAATTGCATTGAATTGAATTGAATTGAATTGAAGAGGAATGCCATTAGCAAAGAGGCATGTGTATCAATAGACGATTGCGCTAGAGATGCTGTCAGGGAATTTTTTTACCATGATCCTTTGCGTCTGAAAGAATCTCGATTGATTTGATTGGTCAATTTATCATAGGATGCAAAGGATCATGGTAAAAAATTCAATGACGCCATATTTAGCGCAATCGTCTAGTGGAGGTTAAAGGGAATCTAAGCATATAAAAGCCTTGGATAAAAATAGCCGTGTAAAGACAATAGTCCGTGACACGTGCCGAACCATATTTGGGTAAATGATCTGCGTCAACAGGAAATACTGATATCTGATATGGCTAGAATTTGGCTATGGCTAGAATTTGGCTATGGGTAGAATTCTATAATGGCTAGAATTTGACCGCAACTGGCTTGAGCCATTATTATATGCTTACATTCCTTTTAATTCCAGGGTTCGTATACGTAGCAGCGATATGTGTGTGTGTGCCTTTTATTTTAAATCGAAATTACTTTTAGCTACAAATGCAACTAGTCTAATTNAAAATGGTAGTCTAATTGGACAATTTCAGCCTGCAGGTTCTTAATCCACTAGGTTCTTATACGCGGGGTTTTACTGTAGTTTATTTTACTTACCCGGTATAGTGACGACAGAGGTGGTGATATAATGATTACAAAATAAGTAAATTGAAACTTTTGATTAATTTCAGGGATTCCAAAAAGATGCCCAACAATTCTGCCGAGACGTACTGCAAAAATACGACCAATGCAAGAAACTGGTACTGAGTGAGAAACTTCCAGAAAGGCAGGTTCGGGAAAAGGAGGACAGAGCATTGGAAAAGTACAAGAGGGCAATCAGAGTGCTAGCAAGATTAGCGTCACAGCTCAAGAGAGAAAAGAAGAAAAGCAGGGATGTGGAAGAAAGAAGCATTGATGATTTACCAAGAATAACACGCTTTTAGATTTAGAATAATATTAGATTTATTTATTTATTTTAGATTTATTTATGAAAAATAGAGAGCTGATTTCTGTATTTGTTTAGTGAATTTTAGCGGAGGCATAGTCGGAACCCAGGAGGAGTGATTCTA
Organism: Aurelia aurita; assembly: GCA_004194415.1. NCBI lineage: Eukaryota > Metazoa > Cnidaria > Scyphozoa > Semaeostomeae > Ulmaridae > Aurelia > Aurelia aurita. Next base: position 1,712,437 of record REGM01000019.1, on the reverse strand, counting down.
TACCGGGTGTCCCAAAAAAGGTTCAACTTTGACTCACTCTAGTAATAAGGTAAGAAAGAGTAGAATTTCGAAATATTTATCTTCATATTTTGAATGCTTTAACTTACATTTTGGCATCTTTATTTCTAGTTTATGCTGATAACTCTCTGTGTTATGAACTTCAAAAGCTACGAAAGTTTAAAAAAGAAATCACATTTCATGGCAGATACATACGAAAGCGTCTTCACGAGCAAAAGCAAGAAAATTTGATATTGTAAGGGCCTGAAATTTCTGCTCAGATCAATTTAAATGACGTCAAAATGTTGCAATTTGAAGCACTGGAATGTGACAAATCTTATTTCTCAATCATCTACAGCAATTAGGCCCTTGTTTTAGGCCTTTCTAAGATCTGATTATGCCAAGTTGAGAACTCAGACAGCCCTTTACCTATCGTAAACAACAATGTATCAAAATCTGAGTTAGACTTACACATATCGCAGGTTCTTATCTCATCAATATTCTACAATTTGTAATCAGATTTGAGAACAATTTTTGGGACACCCGGCAATAATTCGAGATTGTATGAGTTATAAGGCAATTATAGGCCAGACTGTTGGCAACGCAGTTAGTATTAAAATCTAGATGGATATTTTGATGATGAAGAGCATGGAATAATTTCTGATTTCTATCAATGAATATTATCTATTTTCTTCAATCGGAATTGAATTGAATTGCATTGAATTGAATTGAATTGAAGAGGAATGCCATTAGCAAAGAGGCATGTGTATCAATAGACGATTGCGCTAGAGATGGCGTCAGGGAATTTTTTTACCATGATCCTTTGCGTCTGAAAGAATCTCGATTGATTTGATTGGTCAATTTATCATAGGATGCAAAGGATCATGGTAAAAAATTCAATGACGCCATATTTAGCGCAATCGTCTATTGGAGGTTAAAGGGAATCTAAGCATATAAAAGCCTTGGATAAAAATAGCCGTGTAAAGACAATAGTCCGTGACACGTGCCGAACCATATTTGGGTAAATGATCTGCGTCAACAGGAAATACTGATATCTGATATGGCTAGAATTTGGCTATGGCTAGAATTTGGCTATGGCTAGAATTCTATAATGGCTAGAATTTGACTGCACCTGGATGGGGCCACTTTTATATGCTTACATTCCCTTTAATTCCAGGGTTCGTATACGTAGCAGCGATATGTGTCAATTTGAGCCAATCAAAAGATAAGCTATAAGTGGAAACGTAATTTGGTCTTTCAGCTATTAGTACAAAAGAAACCTAGGCATTTGATCTTTTTATCTAGTTTTGGTCATTTTGCAAACGCGTCTACATATTTTTGGGATGCCCGGTAGACCATCAAAGATCTTTCACTTTATACAATATCTCTCAGAAACAAACAATCTTGGCAAATTTTCCGGTATGTTTCTGGGGTTTTTCAGCTATTCGTCAGTGCATTTTAAGGTTCAAGTTTGATGGATGCTAAAATTCAAGTTATAAGGGTACAAAGATAAAATCCTCTGGGTTTGAAGCAATGAGTTATATTGACTTTCTTGTTCCATAACTCCGCAACTTCATGTTAGATTTACTAAATCTACTTGTCAAACTTTAAGTTGAAGTCAATTCTATTCAAAAATCTATAAAGAGGGAAAATTTTATTCATGGCTCCTTCACAGTAACTATTGAAACGCTGCGAAATTTTTCTGGGACACCCTGTATGGACTGACGAAAACATCTCAATATCATCAATGGCAGTTTCGCTTCTCAAAGGAAGCTTTCTACGTGCTGTGTCGCCCAAAAGTTTCCAGTCACTAAAAACACATGAATTTAATTTCAAAAATTTCTTTTCTCTCCTTTCTCTTTTAAAGGAGTGTCGGCAAATGAAACTTGTTTGCTGATGAAAAACAAATTCTTTTTAACTTTTCTGATATAACTGATTAAATTTCTTTATTGAATCTTGAAAGACAAAATAAAAGAAGATGACAACACTAGAATTTTGCCAAAATCAGCTTGAAACTCAATGTTTTCAAATAGAGTTAACAAACTAATCTTATTCTTGGTAAACCAATGATCTTCAAGCTATGTTAACCCTATGTTACTAAGCCAGGAAACATTAGAGAACGGTAAGAGTAAGGGATGGACTAATTGTATTCTTACCATCTAGAAACACAAAATTTGTATATTACATGACACTGTCTAAAGCAAGTGTTGTGTATCTCAGGAGAGGTGCAAGTTTTCTTGATAATTTAGGCGTAGTCTTTTTGGAAATTTTCTGAGAATAGCAGACTTTGAAGTAGAATATCCCAAAAGCGAGATTTTAGAACTGCCCATATTGTCATTTAAAACTGCCCATAATTGAGTTAGAACTGCCCATTTTGGAAAATGGAAGGCCTTAGGATAACCCCTGATTGATTCATTACCACTCTAAAAAGGTTCTGGTAGATAGGGTCTTGTGGCCTAGATGTTAATCTGAATTCACAATTGATGCGCCTTGATTCGACGGATTTATTGTTATTGTGAACCGTCAAGCCCAGTGCGTCAAGTAAAACGCTTCGAAGTTGGGTTCAGCTTTAGGCCCAAGCACGGTCTAAGGCACGATCTTCTCCGATAAAGATCTATTTACATTACTTAGTGTGTGTTTGATTGGTACCAATTCTGAACATGGTAGACTTCCCACACTCGGAGTTCATGTTTCATGACACTGACACTTTGAAAACGGTAGGTTTGGAAGGCCTGCTGAACTATTTGCTCAGAAAGGTAGACAGACTTTAGGGAGAAAAATCCAAAAAGAATAAAAACTCTAAAAATGAGAGATGTTGTTATACAAATTCCAAGAAAAAATAAATTTACAACCGCTCATTGGGATGGGTTTGCTATTCGATAGGCCGAATACTGTCCTCAAACTCGCGTTTTCGCAAAGGTACAATTTAAAAAAATTTGTGTTTCATTGGAAAATATGTTTCTGTCTCTGCGAAGTCTATTATTTTCAGAATTTGGTAGGTTTGAAATTACCAATCAAACACACCCTTACTTCTCGTTCAAGGACCACTTCATTAATTCCTGTGATTTGGCCTTTGCCACCTTACTTCTGTTTGTTATTCTTGAGTTTATTATTTGGACAAGTGATATTTCCACTCATAGTTCTTCTTGGTTACGGGGCCTTAGATAACAGCTAACCAAACATCTCAGGAATAATGAACATCATAACAAGAGGCCATGAATGCTCAAATGCACGCGATAAAGAAAATAGTCGATCGAAATTATTATCGTTTCAAGATGTCACTAGGATTGAAATTAAAACGCCTTGTAAAGAGGAAATGTCATTGGTATATAGTTACTGTAGGATTGGCGATGGTGTACGCTACAATAATGGTTTATCAAGGTATCGCAACACGCTTCAAGAGTTCTTTGAAAGACGAAAACTTTTATAGGACCGATATGAAAGAGCTGAGTGAAGGAAGGACGCCTATGTTTCAGAATTTCAAGAGAAGTTTGAATGTAAGAGAACATTTCACGAGAGCAGGTAGTTCAAACCAAATTCTGCAAAAGAAACAAAATGCAATGAAAAAGAGGAAAGAAAGTGGCAAGCATAATTGGAAGAGAGTAAAAGACAAACTGATTGTTACGAGCGAAAATGGAATTGAATTAGAGACAACTAGAGCTGGCTTTCCGGACACAACACAAATTGGACATGTCCGTACTGATGAACCGCTACCGCCACCTATCCCCTTTACATCTGAGCCTGTAGATAACCAGGAAAAGATTTTATCATGCCCTGAACACAAAATCGCGAAGAAGCATCCAATACCGAAATTTGAGGGCGAGAAGAAGATTGCATGCAAGCCCCATGTAGCCCCACTAAAGGCTTGCCGGTACACAGAGAAAGCTTACGAAATAGATGAAAAGTTGCAAACTTGTAAGGATGATAACATTGAGATTTATTGTGATATTAGTCCTGAAACTGAATCAGGGAATATCAAATTTGTTTGCAACAACAAGCAAAAATGCGATCTTTATGTCATCTACGGTTTTGATTGGCGTAATGGACGAGAAATAATGCTTCATAAAGTACAGAACGTGTCATACCTTGCGAGTCTTATGGAGAAATACGCACACAAGATGATGAATCAAAACATATATTTTCTCTTCATAAAATGTATCAGAGAGCCTAACTATCCTTCAAGGACACAACTAGTTATTTTACCTCCTGGCCCTAAAGAACACATAAAAACAAGAGGCGATAAGCCAAATATTAATATAGTTCTTCTTGATTCTTTGTCAAGAGCACATTTTTACAGGTCACTTCCAGTCGTCGTGGAAATGTTCAATGATATAAACGAAGGTATCTCTTCGAACGCTGAGGTCATTGATTATGAGGTATTCCAATCAGTGCATGGTCATAGTGCTGAGAATTTTCATGCATTGTTCACGGGCAAGTTGCTACCGAAACACCTAACGGACAGGCAGAAGGAAGGTGCGAACGTGGGGATTGGTGAGTTGTATGGCATCCTGAAAGAGCAGGGATATGAAACGATGTATCAAGATGACTTATGCTGGATGTATTGGTGGGGCGTTAGGATGGAGCTAGGAATGGTTTCTAATTGGCATGAATTGAAGAAGGCAATACCAAAAGCTAATATTGATTATACAGGTATGCTAAAGGTTCATTTCGTTTCATTTTATATTATTTAACCACGGTAGCCCCGTCAGTCTCGTGGAGACTGCTTTACAGGGGGCAGTGCAAAAAGACTACAAATTAAAAACCTAATTTACAAATGTTGCTAAATTAAGTTAAATAGCAATAAAGAAACTAAGAATGTCCATAACAAAATTAAACGAAACTAAATCAAAAGAAAATTCGTAGAAGTGCGTTCCTTCAAGCACGATATGACAGGGTTAGACCATCGTGGAAGATAAATTTACATGCACGTTGCCTGAACGTTTTTGCTATGCCAATATCTCCTAGTTTATGGGTGCCTTTTGCCTTTATTTCAACAGCTCTCTTTACTTATATCACAACTTTTATTGCAATGATATCTAAACTGATCTTTCACTTTGTGTACTTAAATCCTTCTCGGCAACAATTGGAATTAGACAGCTGCTTCGAAATTTATCATAGCTAAGTGGGAGCTAAGTAAACTCAACTTGAAGAGTCATCTTTATCAAACAAAGTCTCACTTCTATATTTTAGCCTTGCAGTTTTCCACTCATTTTCGCAGATGTTCATGAGTAGCAGGACACATTGTCTAATGGAAATGGACATACACTGTGGTTTCTCTGTGTCGTCCTCTTCTGCGAAGGCGCAATTTATTTTATTTCTTTGTGCCTGATTGATGTGGCCCCCGAGGGGGGTAACTTAAATAGGCACATGACGGGGGTGTGCAATTTTGACATGTGAAATCACACCCTAAAATTTCTAAATTTTCTGAAAACCATACCCCAAAATTTTGGAATACTGAAACACTGAAACTGACTTGCTTGTTTCAAACGTCGAATGGGCAGAAGTCTATTTCATTTCGTGGACCTAAGCTTTGGAACAAATGAAGCTTGGATAAAAAGGTTAAACGAGTCATTGCACTAGGGGTTGGTTACGGGCAAGGGCCTGAGAGGAATGCCCCGCTTTAGTCTTGTGTGTTTTAAAATTAAAAATTTTGTAATCTCGCGGAATTATTACATTTCAAGACGTACATAATAAGGAAACATAAAGCCTCTATAATTTCAGAAATAAAGATTTTCAACATAACAGAACCTAATAATACCAACATTGTTTTTGATAAGTTTGTATTTCGTATCCTTCGTTCTCATTTCTATTGATAAAAATAGTTGCGACTTCCATAGTGCTTATGTTATGAACCGTAGGTGGTACTTGCTGATATAAACATAATTTCTTACAAAACTAAAAAGTATTATCTGAAAATTATTGGCCCGGCTCCGCGGTCCCTGGTCAGTTATGAAAAAGTCAAAATCATCGTAATTTCTGGAATTTTTGAAGAAATATGGAATGATTTTCAAGAAAACCATGGTTTATGAATATCTACAATATGGTATCAAGCAGTCACTTTCACTCTTCTGGTTTACGATTTAGAAATTTGATGACGTCGCATCCTCAAATGAATTGAAATATGAAATACGCTGTAATTTCGAAAAATAGCCAAGATTACTGAATAGTCCAATGGTAAAATTATAGCCAGGTAGCTAAAGTTCCTGCCAATCTATTCAATTCAAAGACGTAGGTCATAAAATTTTCCATCAAACTTTTTAGAAATTTATAACCTATGCTCCCAAAAGCCTGCAGGAGAGAACCAGTCATCATATTAGAGCAAGCAGGCTCAAAGTTACTAAAACTATAGGTCCAAGGAATAATTTGTGACATACATTTGCAAGTTTAATTCCACGAGAATGTCTGAGATACATGCTCGGTTATCTCCTCCAGTGTTTGGAGCTTTGGAGCAATCACAATGCTTATTAAATACGCGTTTGCCAATTTTAGAGCTTAAAAACCAAGGTTTTTACTGTATAATCATGAAACATCTTTCTCGACAAGAATGCACTTTATTTTATTTCAGGATTGACGTTCTCAAGCTGCGGAGTTTTATCAGAGAACAAATTAAAAACGCCTTTCCAAGGTCCAGAAGACAACCAAATTTGTTTCAATGGTCGATTCCAACATTCCTATCTTCTGCAACATATCTACGAATTTCATAAAGCAAGGACTGGCTTTAAAACTAGGCCTAGAATTAGTTTTACAACAATCGACACGCCTCACGATTACAAAGGACTTCGCGTGCAAACACTAAATCAGGACTTGGCAAAATTCATCAAAGACATAGCAGAATTGCAGAACACGTTAACGATAATCTTAGCTGATCACGGAAACACGTACACGCAATACACGAGCACGATGCTGGAGGGTCGTTTCGAGATGCATCATCCATCGTTCTTCATGGTCGTGCCGAAGGGCGTTGCGAATTGGCTGGGGGGAGAAGCAATGAACAATCTACGTATCAATTCAAATAGATTATTCACCATGGTTGATTTACATAAGACGATAAAAGCAATAGGAAAACGGGGAGATGATGGTAGTTTTCCAAGGGATAAAGGGCTTATTGGGGTCATCCCAGCTGGGAGGCAATGCAAGGATCTGAAACTGGCGTTGCCTAATTTGTGTGTCTGCGAAGGATGGGACTCACCAGCAAGGAATGATACTGCTCAAATAGGCATCCTCGAGTTTGCTGTCGGGACACTAAATAACAGGATAGAAATACAACGTGCACAGGCTTGGAAGACGAAGCCATCAGCCACTCACAAACGACACTGCCATAGGCTCTTTCCGGTATCATTTAGGAACGTCAGGGAAAGAAATGATGGTGATGACTTGATAACGACGATGGATTTTGCAGTTCGGTCCGGGCATGGCTCGGATCAAGTCGAAGATGTCTTCCATGTCGAGGTCCAGTCAACGATAAACCCGCACGAACCTTGGCGGAACATGAAGCTGCTAAGTTATGACAGGATATCACAATATGGAATTTACCGGAAATGTAAAGATGAAAGAGTGGATGTTAAATTATGCGTTTGCTCGTTAAGGGATGATAAAATGATTGATCCGCAAGGGCTATGGAAAACAACCCGATTTGACTTTAATAACCTGATGCTACTGCAGCCTCGCTATCAAGAAATCGTCGGTAGCTTCAATCTACAGGGATCTATACACGAGAAATGTATTTATATGCTATTTAGGAACTATCAATTAACGAAAGATAGCGGAGAATCAAAGAGCATGTATGCAGCAGCTGTCGAATTAATAAATATTTGTCCTAGAAGCGATCTTGAAGTTTTTATTAGCATTGAATCAAGAAATGTGAAAACATCAAGTGAATTTCCCGCAATAGTGCCAGTCAAAGCGCAGAGAATAAAATTTGTTGGTGTCATTATGAGAGCTGTAAGTTATTGGGATAGTTATTATAGCATTGGAATAATTGTAAATAAAAGAACATTTAGAAAGAATTGAATTCGTAAATAGGATAGAGTATGATCTTCATTTCATCTGCGAGAACCGAGAAAGTATTCTTTTCGAAGTTACCATGCCTCATAAATAATCTAATCACACATGGAAATACTACTGCTTACAATCCAAACTTTTCCTTTACTTTTCAAAGTAAACAAAGAGAAGAAACAAATTCAGGTCATGCTTGTTCGCCTATGAAGGTTTTCTATAAGCCGTGAGGTAGATTCCCTCAAGTTCCCAAGACTGCCTTTGAGACTTAAGACTGACAAGGCAAAATACAGGTATAAACAATATTCAATAACTAATTTCTATATATACTGAGAAATACTGAGATCATCGACAGTCACAACGTAAAAAACACTACCAAAGATGCAATCATTTCGGTAACTACAACTGCATTATTGCAGAACAAGGACTGAATCTCTAAAACAAAGTGATTTACAAGAGCAAACAAAGCAATTTCTATGGCCGATTAATCAAGAAGCAAATATAAACAATCACTTCTGTATATGAGTCGAAAACTGGGAACCTGAAGGATGCGTTCTGCTAACGAAAAGACACCAACAGGGTTATGGTTTTGTCGAAAGTAGAAGCATGAACCTAGATTTCTACCGCAGCATCTTCTCAGTTCTGGCATAACCCGTAACAAGGTGAAATTCAGTTACCAAATCTTTCGTAACCAATTCAGACATCTATTGTTCATAAGCCAGAAATGTAAAATGGTTGAAGCAGAAATCTATAATCACGTCTCTTCTTTCGACTGAAGCAAACTTGTGTTGGTAAACTCACTCTCTCGATTGAAGCAAGGCCCCTTCAGGGGTCGACAGGATTCAGCGTATTTTTACATGACATAGATTATTTATATTTGCATCTTTACTACTAGACAATAGAAACTATTTTGTTCTAACGATTGAACTAAATTATAACAGATGCTACGTGGTATACTATGCAAACAAATTGTCTTTGCCTCTTTGACGGGCCACTGAAAGCCAAAGTATTACACTCTGATGGGAAAGTAGGTTCGAAAGGCCTCAGTGTGCCAGAAATTTGTCTGTTTCTTTGCGTCCGCCTCCTCCATAGTGTATACTTTTTAATAAATTACAATATGTATTGAGGATATTTTGAAGTCATTTTGTATCAACTCAGTGGTCTGACAAAGAAGTGTGCCACACTTTCATGTTTGAGTTAGTCTTCCTTGATTAGGGTCAGGAAAATGAAATTTCCCTTAAAGGGGTTTTAAAAGAGGCAAAGCAATTTTTACCACACCTGGTATTGTGACGAAAACTGCCTTTTTCTTGAAGTTCAAAAAGATATTTTATCAACTAATTCCTATTTTGTAAGCAAGAAATATTCATATTCAGAGTTATCTTGTACTTAATTTCTAATCTACATCTAGATCTGATCAATGTTCATTCATACACTGAATTTATGTGTCTATGTCTGCAGCTTCTTTTCTCTCTGCTACCCACGAATTGAACACACTCCTACACAATAGAAGAAGAGCATTTGCTTAAGCTTTCCGCTGTCTCTGAATCCTAGCAGATTCTACTAAGGCTACATTCTACAGCTGNGCACACCTGGTATTGTGACGAAAACTGCCTTTTTCTTGAAGTTCAAAAAGATATTTTATCAACTAATTCCTATTTTGTAAGCAAGAAATATTCATATTCAGAGTTATCTTGTACTTAATTTCTAATCTACATCTAGATCTGATCAATTTTCATTCATACACTGAATTTATGTGTCTATGTCTGCAGCTTCTTTTCTCTCTGCTACCCACGAATTGAACACACTCCTACACAAGAGAAGAAGAGCATTTTGCTTAAGCTTTCCGCTGTCTCTGAATCCTAGCAGATTCTACTAAGGCTACATTCTACAGCTGTCAACTAAAAGATCGATTCGTCGAAATACATCAAGAAGGCAATTGACAATAACGCTAAAGATGGCGGCCGCGCAAAGCATGCTGGTAAAAAGCTCTCTGACAACACCTAACGACGTAAAAATGTCGGTCTGCTGTTTCGACTAGCAGCTGATGTAAAGTTTGGAACAAGGAATCAATGTAAACAAATAGGACAATTATTCGAATTCAAGGTCGATTGTAATTCAAGCTAGCTAGTCAAAATACAACAGACTCTTTGAAGCCGCCATCTTTAGCGTTATTGTCTATTAAACGCATTCGTCCTAACTTGGGCTGGAATTTTTAAGGCAGGGAGGGGGTAGTAGGGGCCTAATTTAGCAAACACCCATAATTATCAGGAAAATAACAAATAATATTGTTGTTCAAGGTTAGAAGTATAATTCTACAATTTACGAAGAGCTTATTTTTATTCCTAAGTTGTTATAACGTAAATTTTCTATCGTTATCTAAAAATACCTGTCTGGAACAAAACACGTTGCATTCTCCAAGTCAAAAAATTTGGACATTGACGTTGGTTTAGTTACCCGAAAGCATAGCTAGAGATTGGTGGCCCAATCAATTCTTTTGAACGTAGCTAAACAAAACGAGCGGGCATGATTTATAAACATTTAAGATGCTGCTTGTCAAATACCGTTTATACCCCTACGTATGACACAGTCGAGGACTGAAGGAATGAGATTGCTCAGGTGCTGGTGTTCTCAATAAAGCTGACATTTTTCCATGGAGGATGCAGCTAAAACATGGTAAAACGTTGACTGATATGTGGATTATCCCTAAGCTATTGAATTTGTGGCTTTATGTCATAACACCCAAAGACCAAATATTTCAGTGTTATAACACCATGAAAAGTTTACCTAAGGTAACGGTTTGATTGGAAAACAACATACTTGCAATGAAGTACCAAGCATTGATTGCTGCAATACGATGGGCCACGCTCTCGATTTATTTTGGCTGGCTTCCCACACTCGTCTCTTGCACATTTCCTTATTCCGGTAACCAATGCCTGCAAAATATAAACATTCTGTTAACAAACTGGTGCTATTCCCTGATCAATTCCCGAATCAAAATCGTCTTAGCGTTGTCAGATCAAGATTGGATTTCCGACTTTGTTAGATGATGATAATGATTCATGAAAAACGTATCAGTTAAAACTAACTATATACGATTTTATAGGATTTCAATGTAATACGTCAAATAATTCCCCCGTTGCTGTTTTCGCTGCATAAAAATTCCGTCAAATGCCCTTCTAAATTTACGCTCTAGAAATGGTGGAGATCGAAGCTGCAACCAATTGTGCCGGGAGAGTAAAACACTTGCACGTTCACTATAAGGAGATAGTAGGAGCTGACCTAATTGACCAAAGATCTAATTGCAATGTCTATTGATACAGATGGCATATGTCACATCAGCGTTGAACACACCACGCCATCTTGATTGGGGGTAAATCTTTATAGGTTTCTATAGGAAATTTGCAAAAGATGCATAAAATTGCTCTTATATTCTCCCTCGCGATAGTGAGTAGGGAAAGGATAGGCAGCAATTGTCAGTCAGACCTAAGCCAATGAAATAATTGCACGAATCAGCTGTTCTCGAAAGCAAACCATGAAATTAGTCCAAGAAAGCTGTGAGAAACTTGCCTTTGCGACGATAATTTTGTAAACACTCGCTACAAACTCCATCAGTTGTAAGTTACTCGTCGCTTTTTTGAAGTCAACCTTCCTTTTCGACGTTCGCCTATCTATCCACTAAAGTTTTGAAATGATTTGAGCAGCTTCCAAAAGCTTTTGGAATTGAGTTATTTCGATAAATAAATGAGACACTCTCACAATCCCAGTGCGACGCTATGTTTTGTAATGGCTTCATTTACTACAACAAGCTTGATTTTCGAGCGCGACTTGATAAAGTCACGTGAAATGTCGTCTGTATGAATTGTCCAGCTCATAAACTAGATAAGATGCCTAAGATTACAGCAGNTGCGACGATAATTTTGTAAACACTCCCTACAAACTCCATCAGTTGTAAGTTACTCGTCGCTTCTTTGAAGTCAACCTTCCTTTTCGACGTTCGCCTATCTATCCACTAAAGTTTTGAAATGATTTGAACAGCTTCCAAAAGCTTTTGGAATTGAGTTATTTCGATAAATAAATGAGACACTCTCACAATCCCAGTGCGACGCTATGTTTTGTAATGGCTTCATTTACTACAACAAGCTTGATTTTCGAGCGCGACTTGATAAAGTCACGTGAAATGTCGTCTGTATGAATTGTCCAGCTCATAAACTAGATAAGATGCCTAAGATTACAGCGGTAGATGTTTAAAGTCTGCCTCAAATTAGATGTCAGGTGAAAATGACCCCAAATAAAAATAATTGACGAGTTTCGCATGACTAATTTCGCATGACTAATTTTGCGCTATCGCAAATCTCACCTGACATCTAATGCGAGAAATACTTTAGATTGATCTATCTTCTTTCGATATACACTCACATCTTTTGTCGCATGCATAGCTCGTTGATCCAAGCGTAAATACATCGAATGCGATATGGTATATTTGCATTTGCAGCTTCACTAATAGGCGGCAAAAATTCCCTTTGTCTGCTGTCGTTAATCACGTTGTGCTGGCATATCAATCAAAGGCAATGTATGCTATTGATATAAAATCAGCCCTTCTTTCTGCACGACGCAATTCTGCAAGAAATCAAAATTTTACTCCTTGTGCTTTTTACACTCACCTTTGAGGTTCGATTGTCAGCAACAGCAACCTTTTTCTCAATTGCTTTGGTAGATAAGGTACTTGCGGGTTTTTCTTCTGTCCATGAAGTCGATCGTTGTTTCTTTAAGGGAATCTTAAATGATAGCAAAGCCTTTGGCTGTGTGCTTGGTGTTGGCTCATCAACCTCGTTTTCACTAATATCCTCTTCTTCAGCTTCCTTTGCAACTTCTTTCATAGACCTCTTCGCTAATTCTTCTAACGCTTTAGTTGGGGATTCAGTGATTTTCGAGTCCTTGATATTAATTTTCATAGTAAGTTTAAGCGGTGGTGTTCCCTGCTGAGGACTGTCAACTTTCTCTTTCTTTTTATTTTTCTTTTTAATTTTAGGCAGATTTAGTGGTGGTGTCCCTTTTTTGGGTCTACCTCTCTTTCGAATCGGTGTCGGCGCAGGAGATTGCAAACTAACGTCACTAAAATCCATCAAGCTGTCCTCTTCTTGCATCGCAATATCTTGCGGCTCAGCCACAATCGGTGATGAATCTTCAGTAATTGCTGCGCTTTTGCCCCGCTCGGGCGAAGAATCAGAAAGTACAACGATAGGAGATTGTTTATTGGTGTTAGGTGTTAAAGCTTGGCTTGTAGTTGGCGTCACTGTCCTCTCAAAGCTGCGAAATGTTAGGCTGTCGTCTAACGAAGTATTGTTAGATCCATCATCTATGCTCGTGTCAACTGAAGGTGACTCTGTTCGTATTCCAGCTTGGTTCGATGATACTTCACCAACTGATTCAGCCTGGAAACAATAAAAATTCAATCTATTTACAGCAGTGAATAACGGGCCATAAAAATTGACAACGCTTTGATTGAAGATTACTCATATCCCTAAATAGAACTCGCAATTTCCTTCTGTATTTGCCTATTTTTAGTAGCCATGTTTGTGTGTAATTATGTGATATGTTAAGGAAGCTTGCAACCAAATAATCATTTAAAAATTACCCAATGTTTAATTCTCAACTTTGGACCTAAACTTCTCCAAAAATGTCAAAATCAAGTAAATATTGCAAGAAAATGTTCTAGCGTTTTATTTGAATTTTTCATGCATTTAGCAAAGGGTTAATGGTGTTGTGTTATCAGTAAAGAATGCAATCAACCCCTTATCAACTGAAGAAAAAATTCCAATTTAGCCCTAGAACACTTTCTTGCGGGTATTTACTTGATTTTGATATTTTTGGAGAACCAATACAGTGCTGTTTTTGAAGTTTTCACTTTTTTGACTTTCTTGCGCCATAAATCAGCAACCACTTGTCCGATTGGCTAGAACAAGGTCTCAAACTCTAAGTTGAAGTATATCCTATGCAACCATACCAAAAACGGGACAATAGAAGTTACAGCTCCTCCACATCCGCCGCACAGATGGGGCACAACTTTTTTGGAACACCCTGCACTATTCAATGCCTTGATATTCCGTACAATGAGCTTTCAGCTTTAATTGTAAGAATGATACATACCGTAGCGGCAAGTGTAGCAAGTGTAGCCCTGTACTCTGCTAGTTTGATTTGGTATTCCCCTTTTGCTCTTTTACTTCGTTCGTTGTATACCTAAATAACAATTGCAAAGAATAAATAGTCACTGATAATTTAATACTAAGAAATAAAAGAATAGGCAATAACAAATTGATCGCTCAGTCAATCAAATAGGCAATCAACAGCAAAATTGATCAATCCACCAATCATTGAATCCTATAATGATAACCATTCTTTACAAAATCCATAATTTTCTTCAATGAATTTTTTCCTTCCTTCAATTTTCCTCAAATGAGCGTTGTCTCTCTTTGTGAAACAATCACAAAAGAGAACTTAAACCAGCAGCTAGCAAATCAACATACCACTTAATCAATTAATCAATTAATCAATTAATCAATCAATCAATCAATCCATCAATTGACTTCCTACATACAACTTGGCATACAGCACACATGGGATCTCATCAAATCATTGGTTCACAAGACCAGTGGCTGAAAAATCAATTGACTGGTCAGCCAATCAAACTTATTTTATTTTTTTTTATATTCATATAAAAGAATTTACAATAAATCTTACATTCTACTATACTTATCTAATTACTATACAACACCACAGGAACGATACCAAGGGGAGCGAAAGTCAATGACTACCCCATGGCCAAAACATAAAGACACGCAACGTAAAGCTACGTACAACTACTGTACACTACTAACGATTAAAAAAACTAATGGATACTATACTAGGTTCTGTNATTATCGTAGGTTGCAGATGCGTGTTTTTCAGATTGGTTGCAACTTCAGAAAGTGCGCCATCTTCTTCATCACTACTTAAAGTCACATTCTCTATAACGGTAGGCTGAGATGGTTTTGGGCTAAATTCAGTTTTTTGGTTGTTGATCAAATCAGTTGAATCTGAAGCTGTCTTTGGGCTGTCTGTCTTCATTGACTCATTTGAAATCAATGAAATATTGTTCTGAGACACAATACCAGGAGAGCTAGATGTTGCAGGTAGTGTTACAGCTTGCACTGCTGGTATTGGAGACTGGGCCCCCCTGTTGTTCGCTTTAGATGCAAGCTGGGTTGCTATTGCTGCTGCTGCTGCAGTGTATAATTGACCGGACTGGGGGCTGATGAGATACCCAACCTTCTTACCAGCAACTTCCGTAACTAGCATAAGCTTCTGATCAGGGGTCCTAACAAGCTGTCCTTTTAGCTGCAGCACAGAGTTTGGTTTTCCAGTCTGTTGTCCTTTTGGATCTGTTACGGGTAATTTTAGAGTTGTAATTGGAATGGACATTTGCTTTGCTGCTCCAGATGCCTGACTATTTGACGCTGAAGTTACTAGTTGTGTTGCAACTTTGACTGTACTAGAACCTCCAGGTATGTTCCCTGCTGCAAGATCTTTGACAATTTTAGCCTGCTTTTGCAACTGCAATGCTCTCTCTTGTTCTTCCTTTATTTTTCTTGCTTGCTCTTCTTGTGCCATTGCTAATGCTCTGAGTGTATCCAATGCTTGCACAGATTGTGGGGAAGGCATCTGCCCCTGATTTGCCTGAGCTGCTGCACTAGATGCGATAGCGGGTGGCCTTTGGATATGAGCTGCATCTGAAGCTGGCATCACATTTTTGGCATAATCATGGCCTGATATATGCTGCTGAGGGACGACAGGAGAGGAAGCAGTCGCAGTTCCAGCACCCTTGGGAAAATACGATAAACTGGGTGAGTCAAGAAATAGTTCCATGTATTCAATCAGGGATAAATCAAACACTTGTTATTCAATACACCTTTAGCTATGCTACAAAAGAGTCTAGGTTCAAGCAATACTTTTATACCTTTCACAGTCTAACAAAGTTTTGAATGTGGATAATAATGATTGAAGCTCTGACGACGTTCATTCACACCTTTTGAATAAAAATGTATAGTACTGTATAAAAATATTGCTATGAACCAGTTGTAGAATATTCAATTCAAGTTTATTCATAGAAATACATCCTAATACAAATTTATCAGTAAAAATTGTGTATTCTATACGACCCAAGAGAAGCATAGCTTATCGAGCCTGGGCCGTTAACTTAAATGAAAAAAGTAAAATTAAAAATAAAATAGTATATACTAGTACAATGCAGCTATTTCCAAATTTAACAAAGAGGCTAAATATATGAAGGAAACACAGTGTGAGGTTATAACGGAACAGTATGTTAGTAGTCGAAATCTAAGTAAATTTAGTAAATTTAGTAATTTTTTATTATTTTGTGTTTAAAATGCTTTGCAAATGCTTTTACTTTCATCATGTTTTTAAAATTTAAAGGGAGGTCATTCCATAAACGGGCTCCTTTATTTAACAACATTTTTTCACCTCATTTTCTTTGTGTTTTAGGGATCTCGTAGTTTTTACTTTGGCGTGTAGCGTAGTTATGCATACTTTTATTAGTGTGGAAGTAGTTCTGAAACACTTCAGGCACGTTTTTATCATTATGGTAGAACTCAATTGGAGGTCATGTGCAACAAAAAATCTAAAAAAAATTTGCAACAAAAAATCTTATGGTAGGATAGCTTGAAGGTCTATTGCACTAATCAATCCTATTTGTACCGGAAACAATATAATTAATTATACAAACTTGTTATCTTCCTTTATAGGTAATAAATTTTGAAGTGTTTGCATTGCAATTTTAGTTGTGAAGGGATGCAAAATTATAAAAGACCATGATACGAAATCGAAAGTAGGCTATATGATTGGCTAATTTCAAATTAGGGCACTTCTCTTTTGCTTCTTATTTGACAGTGCAGTACAGTTGTTGCAGATGATTTTCAAGTCCACCTCATCAAGACTTTTCGACAACATGGTAAAATTACCTGAAAGTTGGATGTCATTCTTTTCAACCGTTCCATACTTGTCACATTGATAGGTTGATTGACAGCATCTCTGTGCAACCCAACACTTCCCTCATTGTGATTCAAAGTGGTCGCTTGGGGTGCAATTGGAGAATTGGCATAATTTGTTGGAGCTTTCAACAACTCTACCTCCTGAGACAAAGACAGATGTATTTATTGTTAACTTTCAGTGTATTTACTATCAGACTACCTTATCACAGAAGTGTAATAAATGGGGGGGGGGGATGGCACTTGTCATTGAGATAGGGCGGGTGCTAAACTAGTACGTAACTAGCAAGGGTGCAGTTTGCAAAACAAAAGATTCAGCTCCCTGACATCATGAAGCAATTTGAAGTTGTGAACAATAGATTCCACACCTTCAGTGCAATCAACCATGATGTTTTGCTCATTTAGATTTTGAGTGCATTCAGAACAATGATATTTATTCTTCAGAAAGGCATCACTTTGTTTGTGCGGTTGGCAAGTTCCATATTTTGTTTTATGAAATTTAGTTTCACGAGCAAAACTGAGATAGTCCCAGGTTAAAGTGTATTTTTAATTCTTCACAGTTTTCAAACGAAACTATTTCAACATTGGTACTGTAGATTTTTTACATTTTGAGTAGAAGGCATGCAAATTTAAGATAGAGAAAGTCTGTTTGTCTTCCAAATAAATGAGGAGGAAGCTTTATGTGTTGGGTGCAGGAGAGCAAAAGTCAAATCTAAATTTTCTAACAAAATTAAAAATTCCCGCCAAATGTTACTAAACCACGCTAAAATCTGAATGGCTAAAATTGATCTATCACATGCCAGATTTCAGCCAATCACGAGACACCTAGGGCGGGCTGGAAGACATGCTTCGTCTCCTAATCAAAATGTCGAGATTTCGTAAGATAAGGTTGCGACACACAAACGCCTAAAAAGTAGAGTAAAATAGGCCTTTTGAGGCAAATAATGTTGCTAAAACTAAGCAAAATCAAAGACACGGCCTTACACAATAAATAGCTAGTAGTAAAGCCTAAAAGTAGGTAAAGTGAGGCAAATTTGAAGCACAGATTTGAGGACAGGCTCAGCGCCGTTCGTCTCTCGTTCTCGACAGCTCGAGGCAAGTCTAAATCTTCCTGGTCTTCCGAGCTCAAAATTTCGCCACTTGGCGTTATCATAACAAATCCATTCGTTGTCCAATGCATAAAGAATGGTTCTATTTCGAGCATACTGTCGTTATATTACCACTACAGATTCATTTCTTTGATATTTTCAATTTCTTCTCGACCGTGATCTCGGCGTTATCTCTGCCTGACCTTCGTGTTATTCAGGCCTAGCTTTGAAAGACAAAGACTGGAGCTCTTTTGGCTCACATTATTCGAGTATTTCAAGCTACATTTTGATGCTAATAATCCTAGGCTTTTCTTCGATGAACCCACCTTCGAACTGTCGTTTTCATCATCCCAATTATCGACATCTGCTATGTCAAAATCTGTAAGAAGTTCCGAAGAACTGGGATCGGGCGCATCGGACGCCATCCTGCCAACTCAACATTCACAACAGCTGTCTCATTCGTAGCCTCCTTCAAGGATCTGAAAACAAGGCGGCATTGAATTGAATTGCATTATGCGGTAAAAATGGATTAGCGCAGTGCTCACACCTTCTATGGCTCACACTCACAACGGACGAAGGAGCGTAATGGGAAAGGGGACATCCACAACGTACGTACGTACGCCTGGTTGGGGAGGGGGTCTAGCCAAAAGCATACGATCTATATGAAATTGCCAATTTTCACTATTCAAAAAACAGATAGGAGGGGGGAGGCCTAAAAATCGTAGATGTTGCATACCTTTTGTATGGATGCCTCAAAATGATACCGACCCAGCAATGGAGACACATCAAACAAGGAATAATTTTGAATTAAAAGGCAAACGAATTCAGGGTTGCTTTTTTCTATTCGAAAATTGTTCTTCAACAGTTCGTTACACTGTTGCATGCGATGATGTAGCTATACACGTATTTTCATATAAGAAACTGCTTATAAGACACTAAGCTCAATTTTTCAAAAATTAAGAAACCGAACCGGGCTACTTGGATCCTAAGAAACTTTTGTAATTGGTAGCTTTAATTTTCCCAGGTCACGCTAAAATGTGGTGACACTGTGCCTGTGCAGTATCGACAAATGTTCTGACATCATTTTCAGTGCGATGTCTGTTAATACTTGCTTTTAGAATTTGATAGGTGCTCTGGATACCCTATTACCAAAAATAAATCTATTCTACCTTTTGAGCATTAAATATATTTGAGAAACTCATATATATTAAAGTTTTGGTAGCAAAAATGGCGAAAAGTTTAAGAAAATGGATACCAACCTTATAAAAAGTCCATGTATTCTATATTGGCAAAAATAATATTACTATGCAAAAATACCGTTGGTGCTTAAAAATGTGAGTATTTGAGTTTAGCATAATTAGCACTTGCTGAGCACACAAACCTGGCAACGGGTACCTTTTTGTGAAAATGGTGATCTAGCCAACGGTACTCTTTTGAAAGTATGGGTGGCACACTCCTACCCCCCCGGGCTCCTACCTAAAATTGAGCAAAGATCACAAATGACCGATTTTAATGAAATTGATTTTGCATCGAAGTTGGTCTTTGTCTTTTCACTACAAAATGAGCATATAGGATGTTTAAATTGGTTGATAATTCATGTTTGCACGTTCNCTACCTTTCGAGCATTAAATATATTTGAGAAACTCATATATCTTAAAGTTTTGGTTGCAAAAATAGCGAAAAGTTAAAGAAAATGGATACCAACCTTATAAAAAGTCCATGTATTCTATAATGGCAAAAATAATATTACTATGCAAAAATACCGTTGGTGCTTAAAATTTTGAGTATTTGAGTTTAGCATAATTAGCACTTGCTGAGCACACAAACCTGGCAACGGGTACCTTTTTGTGAAAATGGTGATCTAGCCAACGGTACTCTTTTGAAAGTATGGGTGGCACACTCCTACCCCCGGGCTCCTACCTAAAATTTAGCGAAGATCACAAATGACCGATTTTAATGAAATTGATTTTGCATCGAAGTTGGTCCTTGTCTTTTCACTACAAAATGAGCATATAGGATGTTTAAATTGGTTGATAATTCATGTTTGCACGTTCCTCGTTCCTGCAAAATATTGTGTAGCTTTTGTTTGGCGAAATTTGCCAAAATAAAAGGTCAACGCTATGAAATATTGACTCCTGCCTCGAAGTTGTAGAAAATTAGATCTAATATTTCAAATCAAGAGGAATGGCTTTCAGGTGAAACAAGTATCAGATCTTTCAAACTTCCATGATAACCAATTCTTTTAACACTTCTTTACTAAGCTCTGCACTTTGGAAGATCAAACCAAGGGTGTCAGGACACTTATAATTTGATTAATAAATATTTACTTACCTTGTTAAGATTGTTGTCGTCTACTTTGTTTTGTGTCTCCCTGCCGTGGTTTTTGAGCAACATTTTCAACTGTCCTTGGCCTAACCGGGCTAACCGCTTTTTCGAATCTAACTCCCTTGTATTCCTGTGTGTAAGTGCGCCTTCGCAGAAGAAAAGGTTTTAAACTTGCAGGCCAAGATCGGTTGAAATGTTCCAAAAAACCAAGGCAGGGAGAGACGAAACAAAGAAGACAACAACAAGAAAAACAAGGTAAATAAATATTTATTAATAAAATTATAGGTGTCCTGACGCCCTTGATCAAACGAAAATATTAACAATAAAATAGTTAAGTCCCATATATGAGCTAAGATATGAAATTCACGACGTTTAGAGCATGTACTCATTATCAAGTTACCATGTACTCGTTATCGTTATCTGTCTTGTTGACTTGCTAACAAATAGGGGGAGCGGGGCTAGTTGTCACAGGGTAAGTTGTCACACTTTCGTTTTCAATGAAACGCTTTGATTGTTTAAATTTTGCTGATACATTTGAAAGATGTACATCGTAACCTTCCAGAAAACATCATCGAGAAAGTTTTCTTTGGTTTTTGTTTGCATTCCATTTGTGACTGTGACAACTTACCCGCGTAACAACTAACCTCACTCTCCCCTTCATGCTATAAACGTCATGAAATTAACATTTTAGCTCATTTACGATACCTATATATTTTATCATCAATATTTGTCGTTTAATTTTCATGGTATCACACTTAGCAGAGGGCTCAAATCTTTCAAATCTTTAAAAAGGTGGGTGTAAAATTCTGTTACACTTTTCTTTGAATCTGCCGTGGAAATTTTTTGATATCTTGATTGTTTTCAAAATGGCGGCGTTTTTATTTTTGTTGAAAGAATTCATAGAAAATTTTGAAAAAATAAAAATAATTGTAAATCCTAAATCAAGGGAGAAAAAATGATACAATCTTCAAGAAAACCATAGTTTATGAGGGTTTACAATATGGTGGCAAGCAGAAATCTGTCGCTCTTCTGGTTTAGGATTTAAAAATTTGATGATGTCACAGCCTCAAATATAATAAATGCCGCCATTTTGAAAATAATCAAGATATCAAAAAATGTCCACGGCAGATCTATATAGCAAAGTCCCCTTAGTTCCTGTCAAGCCATTTAATTCGAAGAGAAATGTAATAGAATTTTACAACAACCTTTTTTAAAGATTTGAGCCCTATGCTATCACACGCATAAGACCTATTGATATTAAAGTCTACTTAGGAGATCAACAAGAAGAAAAGAAAAATTCATGTTTCTCTCTTTTTCTCAATTACCAATAAAACCATCAAATTTGTCTATGTACAAAATGTTTAAAAGTTTCTAATATGCTTCCCGACCCTTACGAGAATATTTTTTGGTTTTCGTCTAAATCTTCTAGCCATGATATATAATAAGAAGAAAATTATAGCTAAAAGTGCCACATAAGCTGGCAGAGTTACAAGCAGTCCATTTAATACTTTGAAATCTGTGTTATCGCTGTCCCCTAAGACGTATTGTCCTCTTGGTTCGTTGATCTCAAGGAGATTCTTCTGGCCAAGAACTATGGATGGTAGCTGGAAGAAATTTAAGAGAATGGTTAGAAAAAGGCCAGATTTTGTAACAATAAAATCCGTTGCTTTTGATTAGAACGCTACAAAGCGACCAATGATTATCGATTAGCAACTGCAAACGAAGTGATTTCTACGCCGATTGATCAAGTCATAATTGTAAACAGAGAAAGCAACTAAAATGCCCCGGAAGCCAGGTGGCTACCTCGCTCGTTGTGCAATTGAAAAAAAAAAACGGTTCAGAAGGATAACATGTTTTGGACCGTCCAAAATGGTACGATGAAGGTTCATATAATTAAAAGTTTGCATGCTAGCAACTATCAGCAAACTTTAAACGACAGGTTCAAACTTAAACTTCCTTCTCAAAAGGGATGCCCACTAAACGAGAAATTTATTGAGACCTTGTTGCATTTATAACCTATCTGCGGGGTGACTTTGATCATTTGTTCATCATTTCTTCATGGCTGAAAAATAAGTGGGACACAGCACCAAAACATCGTTTCTTTTTTGCATATTATCCTTCTGATGCATAATGTCCCCATAAAAGTTTCTGTTACACTTCTCCATTTCTGAACGGAAGTATGGAGAAAAATGTGCAAAACTGATCGGTCGCCCCGCTTGACGGTACAGAATGAAGAAGACCCTTTACGCAGACTCATGTTATCAATTTATATCGTTCTTTAGCACATCATTAAAGTGAATGACCTGTGCTAAATGCCGCAGTCTACGAATAGGACAAAGATGATGTCAATGATGTACTCGAAGCTTACGGATACTCCGAGGTTCCAGACCAATATTTTGCAACTTCTCCTATATGGAAATAAAAATCTGCCCTTGGAAGCCAACAAATTAATCTTGAATGCAACAATGAACTATATTTTCGAAACAGAACGATTTGTTTGAAGATTACTCATCCGTAGATAGAACTCCCAGACCCCTTCTGTATGTTTTGTTTCAGTAATTCCCCTTGTTTGTAATTATGTGATGTCCTAAGGAAGCTTGCAGCCAAATAATCAGATTTGCAAATTTTTTACCGTTTTGGTTCTAAACCTGAAACCTACACATGCAATTGATATATTTGGTTGCAGGCTACCTTCACATGTACCTTTGCTTTCCGTTCGTATTTGAAAATTTCTTTTCGTAATTGTAGTTAGGTGTAGTTTTATGTAGCTTTTAATTAATTTCCTTTTGAATAGCCGCAGAGGGTAGACATGTATTTCGCTCCCTGTGGTATCGTCGCTGTAGTATTGTAACGTAGTTTGTAGGTTTTGTAATTAGTAACTTAGTTGTAAATTTTTGATAGCATATATATAAAAAAAAAAAAAAATAGGACAAAGAAAAGCCTAAACGCCCATTGTTTTCTTTGGCTTTGCTTTCTTTGACCACGCCTCGGATAATCAAATACAATAGGCTATTTCAAAGCCTATGAGATCTCATCTTTCAACTTAGGTTATTCGCTTTAAAGCCAATTAAATATAAGGACACTTTTTGGGACACCCGGTACACTCTAAGCACCGAGTGAGTAAAAAAAGTTAAAACGTTGGAAGCCTGTAGTTACGTATTCATCAGATTCCTCGAAGCTGGCTAAAATTGCGTAAGTAAAATGTCAACGTAGGTAACAAAATTTACTTGGTTTAAATCGGTTGTATTGTTCCCCAGTTATGAGCGATTTTATAAAATTGTTCCATCTCGGAATCATCAAAACAGGCCCAAAGTCCTTGATCAAATTTGCTGATAATTCAGAATGCTGAAAACTGCGAAAGAATAGTAGGGCTGGCTCTGTATCTATACAACTGATTGCCTAGGCAATATGATCCCGATTTAGTTTCATTTTCATCGCCGTGGAGCTTAAATGTTGGAAAATTTCATCCAGATGTTCAGGCCTATTTTGAACGATTCTGAAATAAAACACTTTTATAAAATCACTTGTAAATCGCGAACGATATGACCGATTTTAACCAACTATCTAAGTTGGTTAAAAGTAACCAACTGTCAGCTATTCAATAAGAATCATTTCGAAGGAATCTGATCCATAGCTAGCAAACTACACACTTTCAAATGTTTAAACATTTTTTGACTTACCTGGTACGATGTTTTTAAAATAATGCAAAGATATAAAAGAGTGGGAAAACGTACTCACCTCACCTTTTGAGCACCAAGGACGACATTCGGGGCAGATGTGGCATTCAGTGGGTCAGGAACGGCCCATTTGAGTGACGGACATGGAGGTAGAGGTCTTGTCTTGTGTGTGCCTGCCTTTAATGGGTCCAGCACTTTTGAGTGCTTGTGAAGTTTGGTACCTGAAATGAATTACTCAAATCAGATACATAAATATGCAAAT
The DNA here is from genome assembly GCA_004194415.1 of Aurelia aurita. Lineage (NCBI taxonomy): Eukaryota > Metazoa > Cnidaria > Scyphozoa > Semaeostomeae > Ulmaridae > Aurelia > Aurelia aurita. Next base: position 1,688,052 of record REGM01000019.1, on the reverse strand, counting down.
TGCCAGTCATATTTAACATGAGTGGGCTAACACAATTTGAAAAGTAAAATGTGCTCCTGCCGGCTTCAGGTCTCTAAAAGTTATTTTTTGTTTTGTCAGTTTTTGTCTATTTTGTTTGTTTTGTTTGTTGTTTGTTTTGTTTTCTATCTATCTTGCGAATCGGTTGGGTGGCTCTTTGGATGCGGCTTGCGGGCGGGTGGTACATTTGTCCTGATTCACCCGGTAGTTTTTGTTTATTTCCATGTAATGGCCACAGCGTAGTCACAGTAGTCACAGTCTATTGCTCCTCGTGGTATCGTCCTTGTAGTGTTTCGTAGAGTAATTTGTACGTGTAGCGTATTAAGTAAGTTGTCTTGTAAATTTTAATAGAATATAAAAAAAAGTTATCTCGACATATCTACCATGAATGGGTAAAACTGCCAAATTGCCGCATAAAATAGCTATGAATGACGATCAAATTTCGTCGCTTTTCCTGCTTCACAGCAATGACAATCACATTAGTTAGAACACATGAACACATGTTGTACTCAAAACAAGTCAAACAAAGGGGCTTTTGTCTGGAAGCTCATTTCCTACTGATGTCAAAATTCAAGCTGATAACATAGCATTTGCTACAAGTATACATTAAAATCCAAAAGTTTCGGACGGCAAAATTTCAAAAAAATAAAATGGGTCCAAATTTTGTAAAATTTTGTCAAAATTTTGTCCGAATTACCTTAAAAGGCGTCTGAAAATTCTTTTGGCAAAATTTCTTGCTCATGATCCTTTTAACTGAAGCATTCAGTGCTGATCTTTGGTTAAAACTAGTCTAATTCTATACAAATATAACTCATTTCAAGCGAAAGACTTGATCAATCAGCTGTAAAAATGGACATTGTTTCCAATTTTCTTTGTCAAAAAGGGTCTGAAACATTTTGTCAAAAGTTTTTTGTCCGAACGATTTTGGTTAGAAGCAATTGGAAGCTAAGGCATGAGAAGATCCAACAATTCAACCCAGTAAGAATGTCCCAATCCATCAATCAATCAATCAATCAATCAATCAATCAATCACTTACCATACATTCTTTCTGGCTGAATATTATCTTTACTTTCGGCAAGTGGGGGTCCGGCAGCGTCTAATAATACATTAGGAATGATGCCAGTTCTAGAGAAGTCAAGTAACAAGTCCAGTAACCAAAAGCAATCTGAAAAAATGGACATGCTTTTATAAAACCAGGATATGCAATGCGGTGTACCTTTGGGGTTCGAATCTTTGAAAAAATGTGGGTGTACAGTTCTATTGCATTTTTTTTTATTAAATGGCTTGAAAGGAATTTAGGGTACTTTGCTGTAAATCTGCCGTGGAAATTTTTTGATATCTTGATTATTTTCAAAATGGCGGCATTTATTATATTTGAGACTGTCATGTCATCAGATGTCAAAATCCTAAACGAGAAGAGCGACAGATTTCTGCTTGCCACCATATTCATAAACTATGGTTTTCTTGAAGATTGTATCAGTTTTCCTCTATTGATTTAGGATTTACGTTAATTGAATTTTTTCAAAATTTTCCATGAAATTTTTCAACAAAAATAAAAAATCAATACATTTTGAAAATAATCAAGATATCAAAAAATTTCCACGGCAGATTCACAGCAAAAGTACCCTAAGTTCCTTTCAAGCCACTCAATTCAAAGCAAAATGTAATAGAATTTTACAACTACCTTTTCAAAGATTTTAAAGAGTTGAACCCTATGCTGTGTACCGTATTGATTCCATTAGTTGCTCTGGCAAATCGATAAAAATGCCAACGACAAAAAGAGCACGAAAAAGATGCTTTCCAGTTGAAAAGACCCCTTTATAAAGGACTGCTGTTGGTTTATTTACTTAAAAAGATAATCGAAATATGACAAACTGCGTGATGAAGGAGCGTGCTTACTAATTGGTAGCATCGGGGAATTTCGTCCGCTTTTCACGCATATTTGTTTTGTTTATCACCTCATTACTGCTGGTTTAAGTTACTGCACTCACAAGAATCTCAAAAATAGCAAATCCTCATACGCTATTTTGAGAAACGATTTGTCCCTTGGAAGAAGTCCCTATTATTCAAGGGTTTTTCGCCAGGGAACATACTTCGAATTTGGTGTAAAAAACCCACAGACACGTGCAATTGTCACCCTCTGCTTTTCATTCATAATACGCAAACGAATTTTCACAGAACATCTGGCATATATCGTGAAGGACATCCCTACATTAGAGACATGATGCGCACACTGACTGACAATTCGCTACTTCTAGCCTGGTATTAATACTGACCATACATTATCTGGTGGTTTTATTTTCTCGTATTCCTCCGTCCAACCATTATTTGAGATTTGTTTGTCACTAAAACTGTTTCTCTTTTCGCCACGAAGAAAACATCTGCTTGGCCTTCGTTGATTAAAAATTTATACAAATTATCTTACTTCTTTAAAAAACGTTTTGCAGTCTGGGTGGCACCCCCTACCTAAAAAGAATCCTAGTGCCACCCCCCCCCCATCCCCGGGCATTGCGTGAACTAGCTCTGTGTGTTTCAGAAAGGTCCGCGTGGACACCGTCCTCGTATCCCCTTTTTGGAGCAGTTTTTAGATACCAAAAGAGTGCTGACCAAAATTTTTCTGATCTATGTTTGGATAAACAAGAGCTGTCAGTATCACTTTTTGGCGCGATATTTGGTGGTTTATTAAACCATAACAGAGAAAGGTCGATAATTTGGGTGAAACAGGTTTTCCAAAGCCAAACATGGACACCAAGGGCCGCATCCTTCGATCTGTAGATTGTCCTTAGATCGACGGAATTTCCTTAGATTGAAGGAATAATGTACACGCATGGTCTCTTCGAAAGGCCTGATCTAAGGAACTTCCTTTACACATCAATTTGCAAAGAGCTCTGTTTACTTTGGAAAACGAATGCTTCCCCAACCAAACACTACTACGGGAAACGAATACATCAACTGCTTGAGGGTATGGAACGGTGAAAATACGCGGAACAACGGTAACCCCCAGTGAAAGATACGGAGTCAATTTTTGAAGACAGTTTTTCTCCCCTTGAAGGAGTTTTTAAAGGGGAGCCTTGAAGGGCTTTTTCGCAGTCAGCAATTTCCCGACTTCTTTTCATCGATTGAATGAATTTCTGCTGATCAGAACGAGCAGCAATTCTTTCGATTTAAGAAATTCCATCGATCTGAGGAAAATCTGCATATAAAATCGTTCAGCTCTATCAAGATTTCGAAACTGCGTTCATCTAATGTTTAATAATAATTCTATTCGTCGTTTTTGTTATGCAAGTAAGAAAAAGTCTGTCTTTCACATGCGGGGCTCAACAGCAGATCAAACAAATTGATTTCCAAATGCTTATTCAAATGACAGCTGATACTTTTCCCTTGCACCCACGTCAACAAACCGCTGTGTATGAAGAAGGTTCCTTGTGCAATTTCCACCTTAGGGAGAGGATATGTTTCTTTAATTTAAAGCAGGAAAAAATAAGGAATGGACAATTTGATGAATAGACAGGGAACTTAAAATAGCCATTACAGTCATTAGAATTCGTCCCAGAGCTAAGAAATTCTGAAGCTTAATAAATTGATAAAATCAGTTGCTTAAATGCGGGGCCTCACTGTTCTCTATCTCTCTGTAGGTAGTCTTCGTTCCGCCAACGGCCCATCTGCTCTTTTCTTGAGCGGCTCACAGTTCCTGTCGTCATTGGTGAAACACTCCGTTCCTATCGCTATTATTCTATTTATCTTGGAGAACAAATATCAGGTGAGAGGTTAGCGCACTCGCCTTCTGTGAAGAAGGTTGTGAGTTCAAGTCCTAAGCTGGCCGCCTGGGGGAAATACCACCGCTCATCCTGAAAAGTTCTATACGTTTCTCTCCTCAGAGAAAAATTTAAAGTCCTTGGGATGAGGTACCAGTAGGGGTGGGCTGTTCGGCTTTGGCAATGGACTCCTTGTGGGTCCTTCGAGCAGACGCTATACTGAAAAAAATAATCTCCAGCAACATCGATTTAATAGGCCATCAATAAAGTGGCAGGAGGGATGTGGGTGTTTTCTATACAACTTTATGAACGGCAAACAGAAAACTATGGAGAAAGATTTCTTGTTTAGGTTTGTGTTCAGACTTGAAGGGTATTAAGAGAAGAAATAAGCAGTGACGGACACTTTGGCAAATATTGAGGGGGGGGGGGGCGGAAGCTATTATTTCAGTTGCAAAGCATTGTTTATATCTATTGTTTTCAAACAAAAGATCTTTGCTCTACCCAACATGAGCATATATCGAAAGAAGAAGGTTACATCTAAACATCTGCTGCCCAATTGACCTAATTCAGCAGCTGAACAAAAGTGTTTGAAAAACACACAACAGCATACGAGAATTCAAATGGCTACTCTTCAGCTTCTGAATGAAAAACAGAAAAGGCCCAAGACAGATGTTTAATGGGCGTCCCAGCAGCATGAAAATGAACAGATTTGGCTGGGCCTAGAGATGAGAACTTACCTTGAATCAATCTGAAATCGTTTTTAAAGAGTTTCTCGATAGTTAACTTGAAACACACACACATACCTTGTTTCTCGATAGTGGTGCTTTGAGAGTTGAATATTAACCTTGAACGTTCAAATTTTCCTCCACCTCCAAACCAGAGTTTTGGGTTTTTGGCCTCAGAAAATTATTGAAGCACGGCGAATAAATCAACAACAGACTTGACAAAAACTTGAAATAGGCTGAGAAAAAAAAAACTGCACTCATCGTTAGGCCAGACCAAATCTGTTTACTTTTTTGAACACCCGGTATATATATTCTTAAAAATAACACACCTTTTTCCATGTGAGCACTGTCCAGGCAATTCGAATCCCCAAACACCGAAATGCGTCCAGCATTGATTGCAGGCGGATGATAAAGACCAAGAACCGGCACTTCTTTTTTAAATTTCGCATCTCCACTTATTACTGCTTCTTTTTGATCGTTTAATTTGTCTGCATACACCACAATGCCTTTGTCTGGAAACTGTGATAGACTTGTCCCGGACGTGTATGATACTATGAACAAAGGAGCACAGAAAGATTACTGAGATGGTGGTGCAGGAATTGCAAGATTAACGAAACTGTAGTGAGTATTTTTTCAAATATTATTAGGATGTGAAGAATATTGACCCCTCTTGCAAAAGCTGGAAGTGTAGAAAAACATTTGAGCAAGTGCAACTCATTTGGAGGAACTCTTACCTACAAAGGGCGGCTGAAAATTGATGAAAAAATCTATCATAGCTTTAACAATAAAAGTACTGAAAACTAGCTTGAACTTGCTTCTAGTTTTGAAAACAAAAAGAAGATACTTTTATCGTCTTGTGCAATCATGAATGCTCAAGTAATTTTTTCCAGACTTGCAACCATTTGGATATAACTATTAGCTTCAAGGTAGATGGACTAAAGTACTCCCTAGAATTAAATGCCGAATAATGTTTTGGTTAAAATAAAATCATTATCTAATATATAATGATCTATCTACTGTATATATCATGATCTATCTACTGTATATATCAACCAAGACTTCCTAATTAGCAAAATATGAACATTGAGAATGTTTTGAATCTTCAATAGGCTCTCAATATATATTATGTTGAAACAGGATATAGAAAGCTTGTTGGGTAATTTCTCTCTTTCATTTGTCACTTTAATCACAACGGCTTCATGATACGACCAAAGAGTGCTGAATTTTCAAAACAGTAACAAAACACCTGTTGATACCTTATTGGGGCATAGTGCCCTTGGTTACAGACTTGTTGCTTTTTCATTGAATAAATTGTCTAAAACTTGATTTTCTTCAACTAAAGCACAACAACAGTAACATCGACGAATGTATCAATAACCCAATTTGCCCCAAATAACGTCACAAAATTGCCATTATTTGTGTTCCTAAAAGCAGTGCAATTATCAAAATCAGTGATAAAAAAATTCTTACCTTCTTTTTTTCCAATCTTGAATGATCCTTCAAAAATTTGATTACTAAATTTGACACCCCATGACTTCATGAGGTCATTTAAAGCTGGGATATTAGCACCCCCTGTATCTGGTAACCACCATTGTCTTGTATTTTCGTCATAAAATTTGATCTTTTTCATCACTTCGTTGTTATACCATTCACCAAATACGACAACTGATAATTTATGGTGAAAGATATCGTTTTTTAGCTTGATGATTTCGTCAGGGAAGTATTCCTCTTCGCTGTCTACTAAGAGTAATGTGCCTGTAAAAGAAAAATATATTTTGTGAGTAAAAAAGAAATCCATTATTTGACAAAATTAAACTAAGAGAGGACAAACCACTGTTTGAAACATCACACTGTAGAATGCAACCAACCAGCCAACTCTTAATTGCTCTGATTAAGCCTGATTTTAGACAGCAAAATTAAGAACTTTTGCTAGGCTATTACAGGTAGGATTTTACTGTGTTTCATGCTACATATAGCACCACATATTATTACACAACCACGGGCTTTATTGACCAAAAGGCCACGTAACTTCATGCACCAACTGACACAGCGTATGAAGACGAAACACAACATTTAAACAATTACCAAGAGAGCAAGAAATGAATGACCATCATTTAGTTGCTGATGAGGCCTCGGGGTGAGGCATAAGCAGCAACATTATAAAACAACGTAAATGCGAATGTCTTAACATAAATGGTTATGGCAAACAAACAAAGAAATCATAGTAAGTAACGTTAGCGCAAAATGTCGAGAACAAGGTTGTATTTATGCTTGATCTACACTTCTAACAATTTATATTCATTCACATGCTATCCAAAATTGGGGGCTAAGACTTAGAGACAGATTTAAAATCTTACCGTATTGCTTTGCATCAAAACAAGTAAATGGCGAGCCTAAAATAAAACAAAATATTATCAATTCACTAACAGAGCATATAGTATTGTCCTTTGCTCCCCAAGGTATCGCTCCTGTAGTGTTGTATAGTGGCATAGTAATTAGAAAGTATAGAAGGATGTAAGCATGTATTGTAATATTTTATATGTTATAAAGAGCTATGGTGAATTCTAGTCCGAAATCATGCTGTGAAGGACTGTAAAATCAAAAGCTACAAAAAGGTGTGAAAATGAAGCCTATTTAATCTTTCAAAACCGCCTTGAACTGTATTGGATATAATATATTATACTATATTATAGTATAGTATTATAGTATATTATAGAATAGTATATTGCTTATCAATCATCAAAGTTAGCCACTACTCTTCTTCATGTTACGTTTTGTACATATTTCTAAAAGTTTTGTTCTCAAAGTGGCTCAGATTAGATAAGCTTTGCTTTTCCCGAGTCGTATAAGTTATACGTTGTATTTAGTATTTCTTATAAACAAAGTTTGAATTGAATTGAATTAAAAAATTGAATTGAATTGGTTACTGTAGAATTAGAGTTAGTCTAATGCTATGCTGGTAAACGGTATTGTCCAAGCGAGCTTTATCAGTATTACGCGAGTTCATACATACATTCGCCATTTACAGGATTCAAATAACAAATCAACGGAACTGAAAGGGAGCAAACCTATGGGATGCATGGGGAATTGAGGGATCACCTAACAGTAAAAATTAGATGGTTTAAAAATGGGTTTGATAATTATAACACGTACCTAGAACCTCTACAAAGTAACCAGCTTTTCGCAAATGTGTATACAAGTCACGGAAATTTGTATGAATGTGATCGCCATTCCTGAAAAGGAGACAAACTGATTTTGAGGCTGTGCTGACAGTTTTTTTGAATTTTGACTGGAATTGTCGAGTTTGATGACGTCAATAACTGACAATTTTGAGAAATACTATAACTCTATAACTAAATACGTCTTTTTCTACGATCCCAAAAAATGTAAGAAACTGTAGCACTAAATTTGAAAGCATTAAGAAACATTAAGAAGAGAGGCTGTTTGCGAAATGGTTGATCAGTGGTCTGTCCCACATGAATTGATTTCTTTAATTATAGGGAAACAGTCAAGTCTCATATATATTACAAATAGCCGAAAAGCAAACTCTGGTCCGGCGAGACCGAACTGCCCAACAAGAAAAACTACTCCGTTGATATTTTGGCCTTAATTAACAAAAACAATTCAGTGTCGGATGGACAAATGATTAACCATTTCGCAAACAGCCTCAGTACAAGAGGAGGGCAACAATAAGTTTGGGAAACTCAAGCAAAGAAGATCCAAGAACGAATAAAGGACATCTGTCACGCATTTGATTGCCTGCTTGAGTCAGAGCTCATCACAACAGATGCCTTTAGTAGAAAGTCATTAAGATCAGCGGCTATTTACTTCTCACACTCCTTGTGTTGTTTTTCTCATCCAATTGATGCGTGACACATGTACTTTAATTTCTTTAAGTACAAGACTAGTTGTAGCAATGTTAAAGAAGGTGCTGTGCACGGAAATCCAAACACAGACAGGTGGCTCAACTACAACAACGACTGTGAAAACGTGGGCATAAAACACCCACTTCGTGCGATTCATATTATTTAGAAGACAGGCAGAATCCGTTATCGATACACACCCACTTCTTACATTCATTACTCTCTTTTAATCAATAAGAGACAAAAGAAAAGTCGGCGAGCGGGTACATGATTTAAGGTCGGACGGGGGTCTGCAACTCATGTCTACAGATTCTCATTTCTAATGGCTAAAATATCGGACAAAATACCCATTAAGACTTCCGCCAAAAAGTACCTAGTTTAAGAAAATATGGGAAAATCTGCGAAAGAAAATCTGCGAACAAGGAACCATGCTTATTTTCAAAGATTTTCATGG
>REGM01000019.1:1662982-1678722 GCA_004194415.1 Aurelia aurita | reverse complement strand
TTTGGGGAGGGGGTGCCTCAACTAATCTCTACGGATAGAAATGCGGAAAAGTGTGTCATTATCAAGAAATGGCCTAAGTGTTCCAAGGACTTTTGGCAGGCACTGTTGATTCTATACCTCAAGTCCATAACATATTGACGCGAATACAAGAGAATGCCCGTTTAACCAAAAATACTAAAAAATGGCGTTCTCTATTTGTCTAAATCGACCCGCATATAAGAGCATGCCATTATAAAATTTCTTTCCCGGTTTATGCTAGCAAGAAGAACAGTCTATTCGAGACGATTAAGCAAGAATTAATTGTAATCAGAATAAATAATGGATCATCTCGTATTTGTATAACCTTCCTCAAAACGACTCACATGTGAGGGCTTTGCTCTTATATTCGGGTGTAAGGGCATGTCCTTATATACAAGATGCCCTTATACCTGCGTGTATACGGTAAACTAATATACTCCCTCATTAAATAAGCGGCTCAGCCCCTCTCGATGTACCTCCCCCGAGAATAAAACGTACCAATCTAGCGGATCATTCTTCATCTTGAGATTATCACGTGGGAAATATCCAGCAGGATATCGAAGATTGTGGTACTGGTCCCACAGAAGTCTTTTGCTACAAAATAAAATATAGATAATGATAGAATGATTCTTTTCCTTTGATGACTGTTAGGGAGAGGTGTGGCAGATTTACAATCAGATATTCTGACAATGGTGGATGGCAAATCGCGGCAGAAAGATCACACTTATTTATGGTGCCTTTGAAAATTGAACAATTGTACCAGATGTCACAAAAATGCGCACTGGGATTTCAGTCTAAAGGAAAAGGTTGTCAAGGTGACAGAGCGGAAACTGTGCGTGCATGTGCGAAAATTCCCATGTTTGAGCCAGGGTTGCCATTTGGCCGTTTTGACTGCTAAATTTCTCGATTCTGGTCGTTTTTCGAAACCCTTGGCCGTCAAAAAATGTTTTGGCCGAAAAAGCAAAAGTTGGCCGAATTTTGGCCGTAAGTAGAAAAGAAAAAACTATTTTTGCACAAATACTGCTCAACAATATATTCAAAATGTCAAAATTGACAGTGAAGAAACGAGAAACAAAATAAAAAGTAGTAACAAATTTCAAATAAATAGATGAAAAAAGTTGTTTTAGCATATAAAGCCATCATCGATAATATTGTTAATGGACAAAATTGGCCGGAATTAGGCCGCTTTTGAATAATTTGTTTGGTTGGCCGAATTTGGCGGCGAAGCGTAAAACTTTTGGCCGCCAACCATTTGGCAACCCTCCCTGGTTTGAACCTCCTAGCTCCCTGTAACTTCTCGAAAAAAGGCAACATTTGATATTTTCTTCCTTCGGCCTTGAACTCTTGATCAATCGTCTCGAAAAGCTAATATATTCAAGCTCTTCCTCATATCGGATGGCGTGATGACGTCATTTTACGCAGTTTCATCTCTGTACATCAATGTTCTTTGCCTGAGCTTGTTTGCAATATCGAACAATTTGGAAGAACCTAGCCTCAGTAAGTAAACTTAGCCACGAAACAGTTCTGTCGGCGGATCAATATATTTCATATGAAGCTTTTCTCTGGTCTGATCTTTTCGGGTCACCAAGAAGGAAAACCTGACTCTTCGTCATTCTACAGCTATTGCTAGAATACTTGGTACAAGAAAATGTTAACAAAAGAGGTTCTCCACAAGAAGTTAGAGATCTGATATAAGGAAGATATTCTGATATAAGATAAGTTTAACTTTGGCGTAAATAGAATTTACAATTCCTTACCTTCTAGCGGGTGTGGGTATAACCTTTACTTTAATTGGTAACTTAACAAGTGATTCTCTGGGTTCTTCATTCTCCTCCTAAAACGGAAATTTTAAACTGTTTTAGAAACGGGATCATTTGGATTTAGCCACAGGCTTTATTAGCAGTAATTCTGAGGCTGATTCAACATAGAATACAAGAGATAAATGAGGGTTCAACAATACACTAAGACTATGTTAGACGTTTGGATATTTATCTTCTTCAGTAACTCATGTTACTGAAGTAAATCATTTATTATCAACTAGAAATTCTAAATTCATGTATAGGCCTATAGATTTAGAATCTTGAGATGAAAATTAGCACACAAACCTTGCCAGGAGATTTGATGGTTACAATTACTTGACCTTGGGCAATGCCTTCCCAGTCTGCTGCCCTTTTCGATACGGTGATAAACACAGCAAAAAATCCAGACCATGGCCAAAGCACTTCGGAGTACGAGAAACCAACCTTCGAGAAAAGCATAATAATTTTTCCGATTTAACTACAACGCAAAATTGCAATGAAAACAGTCGAAACGAGCACAACAACGCCCTCGAGTTACTAAATGATCAAATTCCATAGTAGAAAACTATTCCAATACTCGGACCCATGTTTGAAAATCTGGATAATGATTAATGTCCAGGATAAAAGGGGTATGTAGTCGCCACAAATTCTTCAAAATGTTAGAATCAAATAATTTGTTTACCGCTTTTGTAAATAATAACTTGAAACCATGACAGATATGTCATATTTTAAAGTACAACATATCAAAATTTTCGCAGCACATCGACATTCTACTCTCATATGCAGTAATACACAAAACGAGTGCGTGTATCTGTCAGGAGTACGTTGTCAGAAACTCAGTTTCAAACGAAAAGCCTCCACAAAATGCTTAATAGCAAAAAACGAATGTCTTTTCGTACCTCGATTTTATCACCATGCTGCTGAAGAAACGGCTGCCAGACAGGCTACGAGAAAAGAAGATAAATAAAAAAGTGTTATTAGCGGAATATTAGAAAACCTGTCTTAAGGCCGGTTTACACGATCACTTTTTCCTAAATTTTTCCTAAAATTTTTCTAAATTTTTCAACATTTAGCAAAAAGTTAACAGGCAAACATTTACGGTGAAGCTTGATCTTATCACCNGGATGCTTTGGAAAACAGCAGTGAGAGACGAAAAAATGACTTCCTACCAGTAACAGCTTTCAAAAAAGAATATAATTCTTTTGCATTTAAAAATCATTGTTAATGTCAATTTGTTCTGTAGTGTCATATTGTTCTCCAAGTTCTACTCTTGGTGAAAGGGTGGAGGTACTGGCTCTTGACAATGATCGCTGATACATGTTCTTTGAACAATTCCACTATCATTCCAATTCCTTGCACCATAAACTTCGATCTTTCGTTCTTTTCAGTCTCAATGCACACCCAATCAAAATTGCACACACAGCCACAGTTTCATTCTCCTCATCATCCATTTTAATTTCGAGTTGAAATTTCACAAATCCCCAATTTATGCTTCAATTTAGGCACTCCTCAACACGGATATTGGTTTGAACATAAGTTGCTACTGACTTCATGTTTTTATTCCCGTCTTGTTGCTATTGGTAATTTTTGCAACGAAACGAAATCGAAAGGGGAAGTATTCTTATCAAGGAAAAATTCTGATTTGTAGCCATAAAATAGTTGCAAGAATTCAAATTCAAATAGCCCGCCAAAATATTTGAGAAAAGTCAGTCAATTACGTAAGATTTTGTCGGCTCCTTTGAAAAAAAATGATAGAAGCGATAGGATGGCTCATTCAAGCCAATTAACGGGATTAAAAACAGGTGATAAGATCAAGCTTCACCGTAAATGTTTGCCTTTTACACGATATTTTTTTGCTAAATGTTGAAAAGTTTAGAAAAATTTTAGGAAAAATTTAGGAAAAAGTGATCGTGTAAACCGGCCTTTACAAATTCAAAATACGTTTAGCAGCAACCTTTGTGTTCTCTCAATCAGTAAATAAAAAGTGAGTTCCTCCCAATGCTTAAATTCACTGTCTTTTGCCAAGAATTCTGATATCTAAGCTCACACGCTATCGGAAGATATTTTGATATGTGTAAACGGAAAAAATAGCATCGACTCAACAGATTAACCAAAGCGATCTAATTTTACGGTGAGGTTAATATTTTTGCACATATCCTAAATGAACTTGCATTGGCTCCTACTAGAAAGGATCTTTAACACGAGGAGAGCATGGGCTTTGAGTAAATCAAAAATGAACTTAGTGTCCAGTATGCTATTTTAAATTGTCTTACCTTTCCTTTGATCTTGCCGGTGATACCCATGCCATTTAATATAGTGGTCTGAAAATCGAAGAATCGAGATAAAAGTAGTTGCAAAAGTAGTTAAAAAATGAATGACCTAATTTTGGTGTCTTTGAAGTGCAGAAATACTAAAAACAAAAAACAAACGAAAGATTGTCGGAAAATGTTCTTTCTGTGCCTCCGTCATAAAATCAAGTTATTCGTAAAAAGATAAACCAGTTGGGTTGTAAATTGTATTTATAGTCTGTCTTGTCACGCAAATTTTGGATTAAAGTTTAAATGAAGAAGCAGCTTCAGTAGGCCCTTTTGTGAAGAACTGGTTACACCGGTTATCAAAGGCAACCCACTTTAAACATCATGTATTATTATTATTAGCTCTACTTTCAGATAAGGCAACAGAAGAGAGAAGTGGGTCGGAAAAATGTATCTCTTTGAAAAATGGTACTACAAAAGCTGAAATACCAATTTGATAAATGTTAACCCCGTTGCTCGACTCAGGTTTATATTAATGTTGAGAATTTATTCATAAATTAGAATACACCATCTTAATTTCAAATGAAGAAATCCCGAAACTTAGGTTTCGTGGGCTTTGCCTAAAACTATAAGTGATTGGCTCAATTTGATCCATATTTCAAAGATTAAAATGGTAAAATAATGCTTTCCCTAGGTTAGGAATTGCTTTCTAATGACACGAAAACTGTTGAAACGTAATTATGCTTTCCCATCATTGCTGAGCATCAAAAAATCTAAATCTACATGATAGTGAACAGGCCATTTTTGGCTGTTTTTTGGCAAATTGAGAAATAGGACTTTTAGCTAAATACTGATTTTCAGAAGGAATTTTACGACGTTAGACAAAAAGATCGATTCTGTTACGGTTAAAAAATTACGATCATACATTAAAGCCGGCTCCGTCTCCAAATTTCGGTCGAAACGGTGATTTTGCAGTTTTTTGATAGGCAATATCACACAAACTTTCACCTTTTTAAAAAACGAAAGCGTTATTTTGAAGATAAATCCTTTTACTTCACAGAGGAACAAACCACACATTCATATCTTTTATGATTGCTCCGATATAAGTGGATTTTTAACGGCCGCTTTTTGGTGGCTTGGGTGAAGCCACCAAACAAATTTCAAAAGACGATGGACACATGCCTAAAACAATGGTGTTTACAAATTTGTTTACATTTTGGCCTCTTTAATGCACACTTACATTAACGACAACGGGCATTCCACCATAGTAAACTGGCTGCGTGCAATATGGCCACATATAGGGACATTCAGTCAGATCAATGTAGCTTGGACTCAATCTATAGGAAAGAAAGGCTTAAATCAAGAACTTGAATAAATATAATATATGTATATCCAATGTTTTAAAAAGCCAACTGCAGAAACCATTGCAGCCAACTTGTGAAATTTCCGAATCAAAGTCGTCCTGAGGTTTAAAGTCAGTTTTTAAGATTCTATTTATAATTTGGCTGCATTATTTAGCAATAAAATGAAAGATACACATATCAATGGGATACTAGGATAAAAAACTACGCAATGTATACAATTTAGGCAATATTCATCGAAATAAGTTTTCTAATTTTTAATTTCAAAGTTTACGGGATGCTATATTTCTCAACAAAGACTTTACTTACGTTGCATGTGGCTTGTAAGCATTCAGCGTTTGATATGCCTTTATCAGATCAAGTTTGCCATGGCCTATAGTGAAAGAGATCTTTCTTTAAGTTTGTGAATAATACTCAATTTTATTTAATATATTTGAGTGTGAATTTAAGTTTACCTAAACGTAAATGTTTTTCATTTTTTGCATCTGCCATTTTAGTATCATTTTAATCTAAGTACAACGACTGCATGTTGGCTACTACTGTATCGAAATATATATTCTACAAGACCCAAAAGGAGCCATGATTACTGAAGTTCGAACACAAAATCGGGCAAAAAGTCAAATCTCTACAGTAAGACCCCATTCACACTGAGGAATATAAACCATTTTTAAAAAGGTTAGAACTAAGCTTAAACAAAAAAGTTTATATAAAAAACTTATTTTTGATAAATTGTACAAAGTAGACATTCCTAAGCATAGGGTTCAAATCTTTAAAAAAGGCGGTGTAAAATTCTACTGCGTCTTTCTTTGAATTCAATATCTTGAAAGGAACTTAAGGTACTTCGCTGTAATTCTACCACGGAAATGTTTTTGATATCTTGATTATTTTCAAAATGGCGGCATTTTTCTTTTCATTGAAAGACTTCATGGAAAGTTTGAAAAATCGGTGATCCGGCGCCGGATTATCCGGCCTACCGGATATCCGGTACATCCCTATATTCCTACCTTGCTCGAAAATGTTGAAATCTGGAAGCCTTTTAGCTGACAGCATCAACGCTTGTTTCACACTGGCAGGATTGATCTCGACGCCTTTTGCAAGAGCAGCACTAGAAGCAAACAGAAAGATTAGATTATATCCTTAATAACGACGAGCTAAAGAAGAAAACAGTCTACAAGATGAATTAATTTCCTATTAATAAACAATAATTTCAAAGTGATCCAACTGCCTTATATACACAGCTTCCTCCTCAGAATATTTATGAAAATTATAAAATTTTGTGGAATATTACAGAATATTAAGAAAATGACAAAATCTTGAGGAATATTATAGAATGTTATGAAAACGATAAAACTTTGGGGAATGTTAAGGAATTCTATGAAAATATCCCGTTACCAAATTTTCTTTGTTAAACTAAAGGGCAAAAAGTCCATAAAAAACCGCAAATTTTGAAGTATAACTACCGCTGCTTCGGTTGATGAGCACTAAGAAAGCTTTATATATGATCAATATTACCTCGAGATTACAANGTAGACATTCCTAAGCATAGGGTTCAAATCTTTAAAAAAGGCGGTGTAAAATTCTACTGCGTCTTTCTTTGAATTCAATATCTTGAAAGGAACTTAAGGTACTTCGCTGTAATTCTACCACGGAAATGTTTTTGATATCTTGATTATTTTCAAAATGGCGGCATTTTTCTTTTCATTGAAAGACTTCATGGAAAGTTTGAAAAATCGGTGATCCGGCGCCGGATTATCCGGCCTACCGGATATCCGGTACATCCCTATATTCCTACCTTGCTCGAAAATGTTGAAATCTGGAAGCCTTTTAGCTGACAGCATCAACGCTTGTTTCACACTGGCAGGATTGATCTCGACGCCTTTTGCAAGAGCAGCACTAGAAGCAAACAGAAAGATTAGATTATATCCTTAATAACGACGAGCTAAAGAAGAAAACAGTCTACAAGATGAATTAATTTCCTATTAATAAACAATAATTTCAAAGTGATCCAACTGCCTTATATACACAGCTTCCTCCTCAGAATATTTATGAAAATTATAAAATTTTGTGGCATATTACAGAATATTAAGAAAATGACAAAATCTTGAGGAATATTATAGAATGTTATGAAAACGATAAAACTTTGGGGAATGTTAAGGAATTCTATGAAAATATCCCGTTACCAAATTTTCTTTGTTAAACTAAAGGGTAAAAAAGTCCCTAAAAAACCGCAAATTTTGAAGTATAACTACCGCTGCTTCGGTTGATGAGCACTAAGAAAGCTTTATATATGATCAATATTACCTCGAGATTACAAAATACGAAGAAAAGGATGTATTTTTGATAGACATACCCCACAAGCAGAGTTACAGCTCCAGCAACCACTGGCGAGGCAACACTTGTGCCAGACAAAGATCGGCAACCTCCCCTAAAAGAAAAGAGAAAATGTAACCACTGTGTTATCTACAATGGAAATGTTTTATGGTTTAGTGGAAGTAAGCAATATGCCCAACTCTTGCGCAATGAGTCAAGAGAAAAATGAGGTAGTACAATATCAATACAAAACATTTCAGCTGGTTTCTATGACTGTTCGAACGCACGAAAGTACTATGCATGGCTCTCCTGACGGTTATAAAACATAAAAAGGCAGCGGGAAGTAAACCCGACCGAAATCATAATCAGAACAAAAACAAATTTCGAAAAGAGATTTTATTGGACAACAGCAATTCTGCATTGATAAATAAACAAAAAAGGATAATTCACAATAGTAACTTTTCTCTCTAATTCAGCCTGGTAGGAAACTATATTTTCGGAAGGAATTCCTTGCAATTCGATATGAGATATAAAAAGTCTAGCAACTATTCAAAACAGAAAAAAATAACGGCACACAGTTTAACAGGAAAATATTCTATTTTTTAGAAGAATATTGAGAAAATTTAACCGATGCAAAACATTTTACGACTTACGAGGAATAAATTGATGTTATCTGTGTGTAGTATCTAACTTTACTAGAATTAATCAAAACGAAGCTCACTTGATGCTGCTCCCTCTGACTGATGAACCATATGTAACAATATCTGGTTTCACTCGTCCATAGCCTCCAGGAAGTTCCTGTTAACAAAAAGAAGATTACAGTTACAAAGTGAAAATGAAGTGCGAGGCCTTGTTATAGAAATATTCTCTCTTATTTTGAGAAGTGGCAAATGGGTCTGCAAATGCCAGCACTTTCAGATGGTCCGCATTTGCCCCCTTTTTGCCTATATCTTCTTAATAATAACATATAGTGTACGGTTAGAAGAGGGCCTAACTACTCAAAGAAACAGGCATCGATTTGATCTTTTGCGCTTTTGTTCCAGTGCTAATAATAATAATTTTCTTCCAGTCTGAATAATTGTAATTAATTTTAATTTTAATTCTAATAATTTTCTTCCAGTCTTAATAATAACAATATTTGGCAATAATACACCTGAAGTTTTTGAAACTTTTAAGACATGTTTTGGAGAGCGTGACTGAGTGACTTCTTAGGAACTTCGCAGTAATTTATAGAGCCATCCATTTTCCAGAAACGCTTATAGCCAATGCATCCAAATTGAGTCTAATTTACCGGGTGACGTCCATAGAGCTAAAGGTTGCTGGCAAGGAAACTACATTACCGGACTACAAAGCAAAGTAAAATCTTCCAGCAAGAAAATCGGATTGAAAAAGACGTTGTCGTAAGCTAGTCGAAATAATGACCTTAGTAGGAAAGAACATAACTTACCCAAGTAGTCATTCCCCTTGACGAAAATCTAGCAATATGATCGTCAAAATCAATTCCTCCAACTCCAATCACATCCATTTGGTCTGCTGGATTATTTAGTGTCCTAAAAAAGATCAATAGCTCATTTCATCAAATTGCTATTTTTAAAATCACAACTTATAATAATCTTATACAGTAAAAACCCGCATATAAGTACCTACCTTTTTAAACCAAGCTGTTTTGGTTCTTATGTAAAGGATAATATTCATGAAAGGAGGCTGTAGGTATTAGATTATAGGTTCTTATATTTTCCCAACAAAATTTTTTTACAATATTGTTTCTTTGTTTGGAGTTTTTAAACATCTCTGCAGTCTCTAAATATCTTACAATCGAAATTCTGTGATAGAGGACAGAACATCAGCAATGTGGTGAAATCAGACTTGTTTAGACCTTTAGATGATCAAGGAGCAATATCATTTTATCAATGTATTAGTTCTTCCAAATAAGGACCTATAAAATCATCAGGGTGAAGAAGTTTTTACATAAAGGAGTAACTATTGAAGATGTCAGGCTGTAGGTTCTTATTTGAGGAAGGTTTTTATATGCGGGTTTTTACTGTACTACATGTGTGCAGGTCAATTTTTAAGCTCGACGTATCCTCTTTCACTTCAACAAGTTTTTTCTGCAGGTAACACAAACGAGTAGCAATGAAAAACTTACCCATATAATGGACCATCGTTTCCTATGGCAGAAACCATTATGATATTGTTGGCTGTTAACTCCCAAACCTGTAGCAACAGAATTCAATTGGAGTTAGAATTAACTAAAACTGGAGTTAGAGTTAACAGAAAAAGAGTTTCAAAATTTCTTGTTGTACAAGTAAGATGATGTAGGAGCTATTCGAGCAGCAAAAAGAACGGTTCTAAGAATTTTGCACTTAGAGAACAAAGAAACTGTTTTTGAAGTTTTCACTTTTTTGACTTTCTTGCGTCATAAATCAGCAACCACATGTCCAATTGGCTAAAACAAGGTCTCAAAATCTAAGTTGAAGTATATCCTATGCAACAGTGCCAAAAACGAGACAATAAAAGTTACAGCTCCTCCGCAGCAGCCGCACAAATGGGGCACAACTTTTTTAGGACACCCGGTAGATCTTCCTTTAAAGTGTCACCTTTAAAGTGTCACTTNTTCAAAGTTTCTTGTTGTACAAGTAAGATGATGTAGGAGCTATTCGAGCAGCAAAAAGAACGGTTCTAAGAATTTTGCACTTAGAGAACAAAGAAACTGTTTTTGAAGTTTTCACTTTTTTGACTTTCTTGCGTCATAAATCAGCAACCACATGTCCAATTGGCTAAAACAAGGTCTCAAAATCTAAGTTGAAGTATATCCTATGCAACAGTGCCAAAAACGAGACAATAAAAGTTACAGCTCCTCCGCAGCAGCCGCACAAATGGGGCACAACTTTTTTAGGACACCCGGTAGATCTTCCTTTAAAGTGTCACCTTTAAAGTGTCACTTAAAGAGTAAACATTACCTTGTCCACAAATGGTTTATCCATAAAATCTGGTCCACCAATACTGAGATTCAAGACGTGGATCTTCTTAAAAATGGCATAGTTAAACGCATCCAAGAACCAAGATGTGTATGAGACCTGAATGGAAGATAAATGACTTCTGTTAAAATGACATCTATTAAAGCAAAATTGTTAGTTCTCTATTTTGGTGGAATGTTTCATTCTCATTCCAATGGTGCAAAGGTTTTAAAAATTAGCATAAACTATGATAACTCAAGTTTGTAACATGCAATATGTTGATACAATCCTTAAAAAGCCTAAGATCGAAGTTTTTAACAACTGCATTAAATTTGCTTCCATTTACAATATATACAAAGTTGCTTCAAAATTTTAAACCTTACAATAGAAATAAAAATATATTCAAGCGGACTCTGCAGTACATCCACAAAACTGGTCGATTTGTTTGAGATTATCTCATTTTCTAATGTCATTTTCATTAAGTCCCATTTTTAAAGTCCCGTTTCATGTAACTCTTTCTATGTAATGGCCCCGGGGTAGTCATAGTGTTTTGCTCCCCGTGGTAACGTTCTTGTAGTGTTTGAAAAGAAACTTGTAGTTTATAGTAGAAGTAATTTGTCTTGTGAATTTTTATGGAATATAAAAAAGACATTACAATCGAAAACGGTAAACTACCTGATTATTTGTAAAGACTCTGAAAATAAATAAATCTGCTTCTGGCGCAAAACCAAGACACTCTTTGCTACTTGCGATAACACCAGCTACAAATGTTCCATGTCCTAACCCTGAGATGGAAAGAGACCATCATTACCATTAACAACAATTACAAACAAATTTACAAACTCTGAACAACTGAGAGTGCAACACATACCCAGAGAGACCAAAACTATAAGATGATCTTCATCAACCTCTGATTATATCATTCATCTTGAAAAATTCTTTTCTAAGCACTTGCAAGTGTGTTAAGGACGAAATTGAGCCATGGCATATTGCATATTCTCGGAATGGCTTTAATTTAGCAAGAATTTACCAGTGAAAAGGAGCAAAGTGACCATTTTGACTGAAAATACTTTTTCTGAATTCGTCTTCTCTCAAGACTAGTTTATCAACATACCGTCATCCAGTGTCTTCTCCCCTGTCCAGTTCGTTCTGTCTTTTACATGCTTGAAATGTGGATGTCCTTTGGGAAGCCCAGTATCAAAAATTGCTACCTTTACTCCTTTACCTGGAGAGTAGAAATATTCACAAGTTTGTGCATGAATGTAACAAGTAAATACAGTATATAATGTAGTTGTTTAACTTTGAAGAGTTTTCTCATTGCCAATAATTTTTCGATTGAACTTGGTCTTTTCCAGACCAGGTAGTTTCAAGAAATTGATCATAGCTTGAGAAGAAAAGAGACCAAAATTTCGACAAAAATCATAAGAAAAATTTTGATCATCAATTTTCAAAATCCGTCTCAGGTACAATTCATAATGGTCTGCTGGAAATAAATGTCCAATTGTGTCTTATGTGAGGGTTCTCTGTGAAAAACCAGCATATATCCAATATTACTAAGAAATAACACTCACCATGGTGACCCATTCCCCACAGAATATTCGCCTGCATCGTTTGGGTGATCTGAAGGAAAAGTAAACATTGGATAAAAAATCTAAATTCCACATTCTTGTGCATTTAATACCTGTCTTGTATTTTCCAGTTGAGGGAAAGGAGCTCCTATTTTTTATTTTATCTTTTACTTTAGCAGTGGCCTGTAAACAGTTAACACAAAAGTTGAATAAAAATAAACCAAATTGAACACTGAACACCAACAACTACAATTAGTTAGCCTTTTCTTTGCAGCAATTTCTCAAAGAAACAAATTTGTTAAGTTTAGAAGGCACGCAGCCATATATAATTGGCAAAGGCAATATATTGTTTGAATAAGAGCCAGTATACAGTATACAGTAAGTCTTTGCACAAACATGACAAGAATTCTCAAGAATTCTTCACATTCCTATAAGAATCATCGAGCCATATGAAAGACTGTAAAAAATTTAAATAGTAAGAAACTAAAAGCATTCTCAAGAATTCCTAGGCAGGAAAAAGGAACGCAAATTAATGTGGGCAAGTACTGTAGTGTGAATAAGGGTCAAATATTTGTTCTTTTTTAATTAAATGCATTCAAGATAAATTTACCTGTCTTGGAAAAGTCCTGAGAAGCTTTCTTGATTTATGGCCCATGGCTGCCTGTTCTGCAGCAAGCTATAGGAAGTAAGCAAAATGTATCAAGATTTATACAATGTGCCTTGAATAAAAACTGTGGCTTCAAGGTTTAAAATTTTCCAGCTTTAGTAGCCTCTACGATACTGTAGATGTCCATTTTATTACTTCCAAGTCATTTGATGCATCAAGTTACTTCGAAGTAATAAATGGAAATTGATGATAAAAACATGTTGCCTTTTTTAATAAAAATTCAAGATTTTGATCTCAAATGGAGAATTTCAAGAAAAATTGTTTCCACAGGCTACTAAGCCGTACAATCCCTGTTACTTGCCAGTGGCAAATAAGTATCATCGCTGCAATGTTGCTTTTACACATTACGTTTTAAAATGACCAGGTTCTTGAAAAGCTCCAACTGTAGCAAACACACTGCTTCAAGCAAAAGGAAACGAAAATGACGTCCATTTTCATTTTGGTGCAGTTGGAAATCCAATGAACTGTAAACTCAAAATAAAGCTCTTTGTTTACAAAAGCAAGCGAACAGTTTCATCAAAGTCAATGTGAACTAATTTATCAAAGCACAAAATCAGGTTGCAAAATGGAGGGCATTTTCGTTTTCTTTTGCTTAAATCAATATATGTTTTCTACAGTTAGATCTAAGATCACGATACAACACTTACTTGCGAGATTGCGATCCTGATTACCGATCATGTACTGTTTTTTGAAATGGCGTATATTGCTAAACTGAAGGTAAACTATCTAATAATAATATGAACAAGAAATTGTTCCTACCTGATCCAAGCTGGAACGCTTCAGCTTCCTACAACACAAAACAATATTTTGGCTCAAATTATTTATTATTTTCATATCCATGAACAAGCTACAGTATATAGAATACTAGTTCCAGACTTCTGTATACTGTATGTTCTTAAGACAGATAAACTGTTATGGTAAATTTCATATAAAGGCAGATTTTTTTATTTTGTTCGGGCAATGTGAGCCAAACATTTTTGCCTTGAGAAAGCTGTAAATAAAAAATAGCTTTCTTGAGAGTAATGCTGTTGGTGGAATTTTTGAACAATGACGTTTTTCCAAAACTGTTTCTCCTTCTACGCATTATGAATGAAAGTCTTGCAAAATAATGTTTTTGTGGAATATTTGAAAGTATACCTTGGGTACCATTTCGGAAGATCGCATCCATTTGTTCCCGGTTCACAGTCATGTTTGATTGGCTTTCCAGTGTCACTTTTCTCATTTTCATCCAGTGAATGGGTTGTTTTCAAAAGCATTCGTGTCACTTTCTTCTGTGGGGAGATGTGCTTTACCTTGGGACTTTGATACAGAGCCTTTATGACGAGTGGAGCATTGTGGACAAACTAGAAATAAGAAAAATATCAAGACATATACTACCAACAGCAATAAGTACAAACTTTTTTCAACAGTCAGCAATTTTTTGCTACCTCCTTGGATTTACAATCCAAGTCCTTTGGGACTTACAGCGTTTTACTTCCAAATTGGATTGAAAACTATTTATGAAAAGGTCTATTCTTACCACGATGTACAGAAACAATCTTTAATATTCTTGTGATGTTAGCCTGTACACAAGGTCTCTACTGTTACAGTACAGAGCTACAGTAGTAATATTACTGTACATGAGAAATTTTCAGCAATGATTTTAATGTTAAGCAGTTGGGTTGCAAATGTCTTGAAAATGCCTATTAAACAAAATTTTGCATGCAACCTTACCTCAACAAGACTAAAATCACTTGGGTATTCACTGGCTGGGTTGTCCCTTGGCAACTCCTTCCAATTTTGAGATGAGATATTAGCCAGGGCATCATGCATCACATTTGCTCTTTCTTTTGCTGAATAGTAGCCATTGAATGACACTATGTATTCTACAGGAGAAGATCAATAAATTTAAACTTTAAAGTTGCAAGATGCAGTTGCAGTAGGAGCAACTAAAACAAGGGAAGCTGATGTCGAGAAAATTTGAAAGTAAACCCCCTTTTTACATGCAGAATGAGTGAGTTATTCACCAATGTTCAAAGGCATTATACCAAAATATGTGGAGGTGTTGAAGATCCCGTTTACACAATGTTGGTACTATGCCGGCATGATATGACACCGGCATGGGTTAATCTGTGGCTTTTTTGCCCCCTTTACACGATACAGGCATGATATCATGTCGCTTTGGTAGGACAATGGTTGCTGTGACATTACATCATTGTTCCAAAGTTTAACTCTCAAAAAGGTGCCAAAACGTATCGGTGATGAAGATGTTCTGACAAATGCGAAATGGACAAACTTGCTGTATATTTATAAAAGGAAGTTGCTAACATTCATGCACAATGTACAAACACAGCAATGTCCTAAAGACTTCTTCCCACTTTTTGAAAGAAATTGTTCTCGATACGCAAAGAAGGAAACCTATGTTTTACCATCTATAAAAACTGAAAAAGGGCGGACTTCTGTGAGATTTCGTGGCCCACTGTTATGGAATCAGATTCCTGAATCCTTGAGGTTAGAAGAGAACACTAAAACGTTTAAACAGAGTCTTAGGACTATAAGAGATTTGATTTTACAAATGAGTTTTAACAAAGAGAGTTCACTAATCACTAATAAAAACAAAGATTTTATTTACTTCTGAACTGTTTATATAACTTTTAGACCTTAATTTTAAGTTAAATTGCTTTACTTATTTATTTGTAGGTTAATTTAATAGACCAAATTTGTAACTAAGAATAGAGTATTGCAGGTCCACATCAGCATATGCTGCCTTAAATTAACCTGCGTAACCAAATATATGATGTATGTATGTATGTATGTATGTATGTA
>REGM01000019.1:1639518-1662325 GCA_004194415.1 Aurelia aurita | reverse complement strand
GTTCTTGTGTTTTTCGAATTTTTCTTAGGCCCGGTCGGCGCGTCACGAGACGCTGCGTGAAATCGGCGATCATGTAATGACACAAACGCGGGATTTCGCGCAAATCCGCGCAAAGCACGGGAAAACTAACTTCACCACGAGGTCTGTGAGGTTTTGGCGATCTCAATGGTTGCTGGAACATGATTGTGGGGCGCTCGAGACAAATTTGACACCAATTTTCAGGTAATTTTCTACTTTTTTGCTTACACATTGAATTACACATTTCTGAGGCTATATCAATACAAATATTCAAAATCAATGTCCATCAAAAAGTGTCAAATCCTCAAACTTAAAATTACAATAACTCCGCTTCTATGAATCCGATTTTCAAAATGTAAACTGTTTTGAAATTGTGAGAGACTAAAGAATCCATTTCTTTAGGTCATTTTGCTACAGAGAGTTGCCTAAAAAATGACCTGATCATGCTATCAGGCTATGTTTGTTGCTTTTAATTATTATTGTCACCACACCATTATTTTGAAAGCAAGCTCTCTCTCTCTCCTCTCCCTCTCTGCCTTGATTTGAAACATTTTCTCTATTTATTGATTGGATGATGGTCCACAAACGATATATTAGACTGATGACGTCATGTCATACGACAAAGACATTAGGGCATGTGTACTTGATGAAAGCCTCAATAATAACAAAAGGGCCTAAAAAGTATCAACTTTTTTGCATGTCATCAAACAAAAATAGAAGCTACTTGCCATTTCTAATGCTTGAGGTTTTGAATTCAAATCTGTCGTCTTGCTTTGGAAGTTGTTCAACATTTGAATGAACGGCATGGAGCAGAGCATAAGCAAACGACACCTGAAGAAGCCTGATAACACCATCCTGTTTCATTGATTTAGGACATCGCATCATTTGCATCGTCTTGCTTCTCTTTTAGGCCGTCGCTGCTTTATGGAAACAACATCAAGTTCAAATCAGGAATAGTCCCAGTCATAGTTCATTCTTTAAACGATAATATTCGTTGTATATTTAGATAATTAACGAGCCACATCGTGTTTTAAGAACTACATTCCGACTCCATCTATTTACCCGGCCATTTTGTTATTTGAAAGAAACTATTTAGGGACGAAGGAGGCCTGGGAACGACTTTGGAAAAATAGAAATTTTTCGAAAGCCTTTTCGTTGCCTGGGGACGCAAAGCTTCAACGTCGACCTTCTAATTCCATTCAATCTTATTTTCCTCGGCATGACTTTAGTATTGATATTATGCTACATTCCCCATTTAGATACATTTACACTGCACCGGTACAACTTTGGATCCGTAACAAAAGTGCAGCGGATCAGCCTCCGGTTTTGTTTGGGAAATAAAGTTTTCAGGATTCTGTTTTCCATCGTCGAAGGGGTCGAAGGATTCTGGGGTGCTTAGCAGAATGAGCAGAATCAACACCATAAACATCAAGTGCACACCGTCTGCGGTTTTCAGAATGTGTGCCCAACCCAATTTCCCAATCGCATGCGAATTCCAAGACTATCGAATTTACTGAAAACGGAATCAGTACAATTCAGATGCAATAATCTAACATCTAAATATAACCTATTGTATTTGATGTTCTCGATCGATGAAAACAATAGGAACATAAGTGATGTGTGTCATTCTTTTGTGATATGATTAGACAAGATCGCTATATCTCCGTTCAAGATCGCTATATCCACTTAGAACAGAAATGGCGGAAATTGCACCCCATTCCACATAAGCATGGCCTCCAAATCTTTGGCATCTTTAAAAAAACATTGCATGGATGGTTAATGCATCTCCTGCTTCATTTAATGTCTTGAAAGGAGCTTCAAATACTTTGCTATAATCCTACAAGTAGCAGTTCTGATATCTGGATTATTTTTAGAATTACAGCGTCTTCTTAGCCTGCGTGCAGACTTTTTGGTTACTGGGGAGGAGGTGGACTTGCCCAAGTCGTCGACTTGGGCAAGTCCAGGGAGGAGGGGAAAGAAAGGTTCCTTTCTTTCTCCTCCTCCCCAGTTACCAAAAAGTCTGCACGCAGGCTACGTCTTCTTTGCTTGGGCCAGTTTTGAGAATGTGACGTCATCAAATTGCCAAATCGTAAACTAGAAAAGCTACAGATTTCTGCTTACACCCATACTATAGACCTTCATAAACTATGGTTTTCTTGAAGATTATACCGTTTTTCATATTTTCATTTAGGATCTACGATTATTTTAATTTTCTTCAAAACTTTTGACGAGTTCTTTCAATGAAATTGAAAAGAAAACCGCTGTTATTCTGAAAATAGTCAAGATATTAGAAATGCTACATGTAGGATTATAGCAACATACCTGAAGTTCCTTTCAAGCCATTAAATCAAACAGAAGATGCATTAACCATCCGTGCAATGTTTTTTAAAGATTTGGAGGATATGCTTTCCACATAGCCACTTACAAATTGTGTTTTATCTTATCTTATTGTTTTGTTTTATTAACTGTTGGTGCGTTAGATCCTTTCATTTCAATTAAATTAGTAGCTGTAGGGCCATGTACTTAGGTATAGTGCTGTATTCATTAAAAATAAATAAAAAGTTTAATGCTAATTTCCATGCTTTTTTCTCGGTTCTATGCAAAAGAAGCAGAAATGGTAGTTTTTCACTTAGTTTAAAATACGAGAAGGCAATCAGTTTCGGAGGGCTAACACATGTCTTTGGCAAGCTAACCTTACAACATGCGTAACAACTTTCCTTGCTGCGTAAAATCTTCTTTTAACAATGTTATCATAATATTGCCAAGGTCGTTTAGGGGTGCATCCTCGCTTGTAATGTATATAGAAATCGAAATTCGTAAACAAATCATCCATAGAACCCCAGAACCCCATAGAAATCCATGCTTTTAGCTCCGAATTGTGTTAACGAATCCATTGCAATTGCAACTTTGTCGAATCCTAAATTTTGCGGAAAAATTTAACCCGTGAAAGCTGAAAATTTAACGATAACGATTGTTTCATAGGAGGCGATATTTTAATGACTGTTTCATAAATTCAAATATTTAATGAAGGTACGAAGCGAAGGTACCTGCTTCGAAGGTACAGATTTCATGAAATATTTTTAATTTAAAGTCTAAAACATTCCGAGATATGAGGTGCCACTACTGAGGAATCTTAAAAATGGCCCGTTATTTCTGATACATCGGGTGTAGCTCCTATCACGACGATTTCTTCGATCCACATTTTCTTTGAACATGTGAAACAAGGTAAAGAGACAAACAAGGTAAAGAGACAAAAAAGACAAATTATTTAACCGAAGTAAACTCCGCATGAAGTATAAATTTCGTAAAATTGGAAACCCAAGCATTAGGTTATATAAAAATATACTGAAAAAGTCATTGATCTTGGTAACGTGATAGTGCACCAGGCATAGTGATAAGTTGAACTACAACTAAATTTATGAGTCATGACATTCAACTTTATTAATAGAACTAAAATTTTCACGACAGAATAAATCGTTCAAAATACAACATTAAACATTTGGGCATTACTCGTTCCGCCCCTAAAAAGCATTTAAACTAAAATCAATCTCTGTATTTCACTCAGTTAAAATACGAAGGGGGCGAATAAGAATTCATAAGAAGGCATTCAAAAAGAGTGGGCCAAACGTCGAGAATTGGTGTCGCTAAGGAAAATTCTTGTTCAGTATTTGGTCCTGAAGATATTCAGTTGAAAACATATAGTACCGAGTGTGCCAAAATGTTCCTCCTTTAAAACCCAGTTAAAGCCAAACATCCGACCTGGATTAAATTGATTGGAAAAGATCTTGAAAACGGACTTCTTGGCACGCACGGTACCTGGATTGAGAAGCATGGGGGGGGGGTAGCGGGATGGTCCTAGTGTTACAAGCGGAAGGGGACTCCATCAGTGAAGTTTTAGGGATCTGCTGAAAATTAGGGGAACATATCACATAACATACTGGAAAAAGTTCCGCAATTACTGGTGAGTAGGTAACTTTCTTCATTCCTTACAAAGAAAGAACAAGCAAATATATTTGTGTTTCTTTGATACCAGTAAAGTTTATCTTGCATTGCAAAAATAGCTGTTATCCGCTCTGAAAATCAAAACAGTCATTGAACTTAAAAAAATTCTTCTTGATTTAGTGCGTTTAAATTAAGATCGAGCTCAAATCAAACTAAGATCGAGCTCAATTTTTAATGGAAGGACAAACAAATTTCAGCCTAAAATTTGATCGGGAAATCTAGCAACAACATTCTTTGGAAAAGAAGATGCGTATTTTAATTACCAGCAAACAAGCGTACTTGTTTCGATTCTTGGTGTGTCAGATTTATCTTCCGAGGACTTCTATAACGGGTTTATGGTACATATTTGCCGAGGGAGTGCTCGAGCAGAAAATTACGGGCGGTTCAACCGATACTTTTGGATGAAAAACTTTCAAAGGAAGTGACACTTCGTACAGCACAATCTTTTCATGACTTGGTAAACCAAGAACTCAATTGATGTTGAAAATGTTGGTGCAAAAATTTGGATATTTGTAAGTAGAAGTGGAGGCAAACCTGATGCTTGCAGGATTACGTTAACTTCTTGTTGATGACACAACTTCACGGACGATGTTTTTGTCTGCAAATTCGGTGAACCCCCTCGGTTCAGTTGCGCTGATCTACTGTGCAATTCGTTGGCCTCAGAGAAAGAGCAGCGCCTCTTGTCTCTTGCTAATATTCGTTTTTGAAACTCAAGCTAACCATTTGACATAAGAGCATAACGTGTTAAAAGCTTTATCAAATCATTACATTTCATTAAATGGCACGTGCAGCCAAACCAAGGTTGCTGCTCTGACAAGGATTACAACGACAACAACAACAACAAGATTTTATTCCTTGCGTTAAAAATTTGCTAAAACTCACTGTTCTTGCACTTGTTCTTCTTGGATGAACTTATTTGAAAGCTTTACCGTGAGATCACAATCTTCAAACTTCAGGCCATCAAGTTCCCTCGCTGCACCTTCAGCTGTTTCTAGATCCTTGAAGACCAGGAACGCATAGCCTTTTCTTCCTCTCCAGAGCACTTGAATCGGGCTGACACCCTTATCTCTAACCACGGTTTTGAAAGCACTTACTCTTACCTCTTCTCCGATGCCTCCAACGTAGACAGCAGGGTCCAGCTCTCTCTTGCTCCCCGAGTATGATCTTCTGTCACTGTCGTATCTGTATCTGCCGCCACGGCCTCCACGGCCCCGGCCTCTGAATCTACCTCTTCCTCTGCCCCTTCCACGGCTACCAGATCTAGGGCTTGAACCTTCCTTGTTGTCATCACCCTCCTCGCCATCTATAGAAGAAAGGAAGGATCACAATCTACACTAAAATTCAAACATTTCGGACATCAAATGTGCAGTCAAAAATTTGTCCAAAACTTTTTTGTGCGAATTACCCATTGATATCAAAGTACGAAAACAACCAAGGATATCAAAAAGTTAAAAGGAATGTGCAATGGTAGAGGCTTGTCTATAAATAGAACAAAGAAAACACTCAGACACAGCATTGTTTCTTTGGCTGTCCATTGTTCGCGGCGCGTGTGCAACTTCAATTTGAATGGGATACATTTAGATCTTTTTACTCCTTGCAAATGCAAGCTTCCAACCTTGCACAAATCCTTTAATGGTAGAATTACAGTAAAGTAATTAAAGTTCCCTATATGCCATTCAATCCAAAGAAACATGTAATAGTCATTTACACTAGCTTTTCTAAAGATTCGAAGCCTAGGTGCTTGACGACAAATAACATCTAAACAAAATTCAATCATAACCAATTTCTTGTTGTATCTTTCTAATATATCATCCTTCTTTGTTCCTTGACCTATCCTCAAGATGTGTCAAATGACCCATTGAGTTGTCCAGCATGTATACTAAGTTATTTTCTTTCAACAAACAAAAATGGGACATTCTGAAAGTTTGATGCAGCCTTTGATCAAACAATGCTTATTTTCATTGATTACAAGTTTAAGAAATACATGAAAATCCAAAAGTTTCGGACGGTAAAAGTTTCGGACAAATTTTTGTTCAAAACTTTTGTCTGAATTACCTTAGGCATCCAAACATTTTTGGCTAAATTTTTTGCCCACGATACTTTCATTTGAAGCATTCAGTGCAGATCATTCAATAAAATGATAATGATTCTATGTCACTATAACCCATTTCAAGCGAATAATTTTATCAATAAGCTGAAAAATGGAAATAGTTTCCAAAGTTTCAAAGAGCTGAAACTTTCCCGTTACATTTGGACGTTAATGTATTTAAAAATATGCCCCATACCTGTGTTAGGATCCAGATGGTCCTTGGAGTCATCACCAGAACGTTCTGACTGCTGCCTACGTCTGGGTCTGCCACCTCTACCTCTTCTTCCACCCCTTCCTCTACCTCCTCGGCCACCACGTCTTCTGTCCCTTCCCCTATCTTCTCTTTCAGGTGCCTCCTCATCTTCCCCCTCCTTGGTTCCTTCAGCCTCCTCTCTTACTTTCTTTGGTCTTTGGATCCTTGGAACATGCTTCAGTTGAATATCATTACCTGCCTCTTTCTCCTTCTTGTAAAGGGTCCTCAATATTGGCAGTTTTCTCAGCATGAGACGTGTCACCTTGGACCAGATGATGCCAGTAGGCTTTGGCCTTCCACCTTCACATTGGATGACTTGGGTTGGTGTCACAATAATGTCAACCTAACATAAATAGACTTTATTGTTTATTCAGTTAATCTGATAAGAAAGGGACAGTTTTAGTTGGAGGCTTATTATAATATACAGTACAGGCCTTGCGCACATTAACAGGACAAGAATTCTAAATAATTCTTCACATTCTGATAAGAATTCTTAAGTCATCTGAAAGACTGTAAATTTGTTTAAACAAGAATTTTTAAAGGGGCTGTACTGTACAAGCTAAACCTCCACAAAACCATGACCTTCTCTCCCTAATGCAGACAAATAGCAGCAGATACATTGCAAATGAAGATATTTTCTGTAGGTTTGAACAATGTAGAATTAGCCAGTGCAATCAGATTTTTCATACCATCAACGATTTTAGAGAAAAAAAGCTGGATTTGAGTTACAAGTTGTAGATATGTTTGGCCTAAACACACAAAAGACCACTGCAGGCTACACAAAATTCAATGCCACGCGCAAATTAGAAAGGAATTTCTCTTTGAATTTGTGATACTGGCTAACTGATCTTTAAATTTGTTTACTAAAATCTTGTACAGCCCCTTTAAGAAATTCTTGAGAGTTCTTAGGCAGGAAAACAATATTAATGTGTGCAAGGCCTGTACTGTACAAACCTACACAGCTCTATTCTGTGCAACTGGGGATAAAAAAAAACTTATTATCTGGTACTTTACAAATGTTTACCAGTTTGGACAGCTACGAAAACAACAGTGCTTGCTAAAAGCAAACAAAACTACATGTTTTTGTGTTAGACTAAGGATGTGTTTGATTGGTAATTCCAAACCTACCAAATTCTGAAAACAGTAGATTTTGCAGAGACGGAAATATATTCCCCAATCAAACACAACAATCTTAAAAACGGCAGGTTCCGATTTCACTATGGCGGTTTGCTAATGAAAAAGAGAATCTCCCCAAAGTCTGCCAAACCTTCTGCCTTTTGGAGCACAAGGTTCAGAAGGCCTTCAAAACCTACCAAACCTACTGTTTTGAGCATCTCGCAGTCACCAGCAACTGACCTAAGGTTACCAAAGAAAAACTCCAAAAATGGACAGAAATGTTTCTCTTTTAGAGGTGCCAAGTTGTAAATATCTATTTTAGATTATAGGGCTTTTATTGGTAGTCTATGAATTGAATTGTAATAGGTTAATTTAGTTTTCTATAGTATTTTCATTTTGTAAGTTTTTGTAGTGGAGGGCCCCTTGTAAATCAGCTTTGCTGAAGGGATACCCTCCTTAAATATGTGAAATGAAATAAATCAAGCACAACTTTCGAGTCTNATCCTAAATAATTCTTCACATTCTGATAAGAATTCTTAAGTCATATGAAAGACAGTAAATTTGTTTAAACAAGAAATTTTAAGGGGGCTGTACTGTACAAGCTAAACCTCCACAAAACCATGACTTTTCTCCTTAATGCAGACAAATAGCAGCAGATACATTGAAAATGAAGATATTTTCTATAGGTTTGAACAGCGTAGAATTAGCCAGTGCAATCAGACTTTTCATACCATCAACAATTTTAGAGAAAAAAAGCTGGATTTGAGTTACAAGTTTTAGATATGTTTAGCCTAAACACATAAAAGACCACTGCAGGCTAAAACAATTCAATGCCACGCGCCAATTAGAAAGGAATTTCTCTTTGAATTTTTTTTATACTGGCTAACTGATCTTTAAATTTGTTTACTAAAATCTATGCTAAAATCTTGTACAGCCCCTTTAAGAAATTCTTGAGAGTTCTTAGGCAGGAAAACAATATTAATGTGTGCAAGGCCTGTACTGTACAAACCTACACAGCTCTATTCTGTGCAACTGGGGATCAAATAAAAACTTATTATCTGGTACTTTACAAATGTTTACCAGTTTGGACAGCTATGAAAACAACAGTGCTTGCTAAAAGCAAACAAAACTACATGTTTTTGTGTTAGACTAAGGGTGTGTTTGATTGGTAATTCCAATATGGCGGTTTGCTAATGAAAAAGAGAATCTCCCCAAAGTCTGCCAAACCTTCTGCCTTTTGGAGCACAAGGTTCAGAAGGCCTTCCAAACCTACCAAACCTACCGTTTTGAGCATCTCGGAGTCACTCATGTGTAATCCTTCACAAAAACATCCCAGCTGACCTCAAGGAATCTTAGGAATACAGCAACTGACCTAAGGTTACCAAAGAAAAACTCCAAAAATGGACAGAAATGTTTCTCTTTTAGAGGTGCCAAGTCTGGGAATGGCCTCTCAGCTGAGTATAAGCAGGCATCCACCCTAAACAGCTTCAAACAATGTGTTGTATAGGTGTTTGCCATTTGGACTTTCTGTTATTGTAATATCTATTTTAGATTATAGGGCTTTTATTGGTAGTTTATGAATCGAATTGTATTAGGTTAATTTAGTTGTCTATAGTATTTTTATTTTGTAAGTTTTTATATTTGGAACTGCTGTACAAAGTGGACTGATATGAAAACAGAGCTTTTCAAAACACATACAGTCAAACTCGCGTAAGTTGGACTCGCATAAGTGAGGTATTCGCATAAGTTGGAAAAAATTGAACATACTTGAAAGTCCCATCAACTTTTTCTTTTTCAAATTAATTTAAGCGTAAGTCGGAGTTTGTGTAAGTTGGATTGATTTCCTTGGTCCGAAGCAATCCAACTTATGTGAGTTTGACTGTACAGTAGTTTTCATGAAAACACCCAAAACAGAGCCATCTGAAAAATGACACCATTAATATGATTAATATAATTGTGTTTGGTCTATTGTACATGCCAAACACAGCATCATCTTTAGATGAAAAAGAATTATGGAAACATCTCTGTATTCATGCAAATACTTTTGTTGAAAATGAAGCAATGGAAACTGTCCAAGATCATCTAATGCTTAAGATACGGAGCTTTGCATACTGTAGTTAGAGCTTACACAAAAATGACAAAGCCAAAAAGTGACCTCAACAATGAAACCAGTTAAATGAAACATAGCTTACATCAAAATCATGATCTTGCATGAATTCATCTGGTATGTCAACAATTTGGCAATCATGTACCACTGTGATGATGACAGTATTTTCATCTACTGCTCCCATGTTTCTCATCATGGCATATTCCAAATCTGCATATCCTTCTCCTTTGCCAAGCCTGTAACCTATGGATAATGTTTCTTTTTCAATACAAGTTCAATTCCCATTTTCAATATTTTACCCAAGGGGATGGTGGCCCTCCAGTACCAGTGCTGGCCCAAACTCTATAACAAACTCTCAAGGGAACGAGGAAAGGTTCATTAAGTATACTACACATTCAATTATTGGCCTCTTGCTTCATACATAACTTTGTTTATCTCAGATTTGGATTTAGCACCCAAACTTTTGTGCAAATTCCGATGTTCATGCTCCTAACATTTGTGGTATTGATTTTACGACTATAAAAAGTTTGAAACTGTATAAGGGTAGCCCATGAAAATCGTTCAGGGTGTAACTTCACACTCTCAGTCACTAGCCACAGTTGATTGTGGCAATTGTTGAAAAAACCATCAAAAATAGGATCACTTGGTCAATTTTTGAACATTGTCATTGGTTACTTGCTTGAAGAGGACATTCAAAAGAGCAGGGCCTACTTTAAAGAGGAAGCTTTTGTCTTTGTGGCTCTTGCTGCCAATAGCATATTCGAGGATTAGATGCAAGTACACTTGGGGAGACCCTCATAGCTGGGAAATTTTGCTGTGCCTGCCTGCAACCATCTTGCCAAGCGAAATGTGTCTGCAACATTAATATAGCTATTCTTGGAAAATGTTAGGTTGCACAACCTAGAAAAGTTGTTTGTACAAATTTGTTCCTGTGACAGCCAGTCACAGCAGTCTTTACTTTTTCCAGCTCTGCCCTTCCCTAAAAATAGCCATAGGGATAGAATTTATCATTTTTGCAGGTCCTGTTTAAAACTTTAGCAGGGTTTTCCTGTGTACCAAATTCTCCAGTCTCTAAGGTGTAGATTTTTGTTTTTTTGTTCAGTGCTTAATTGGTTTTAATTTTTCGAGTTTCCAAAGGCATTATTGATGCAGTTTAATATGGGAAACCAGATATGCACATTGCACAAGGTGAGAATTTTTGTTCATTGGTTTTTTTGCTGGCTTCATATTCCAAAATATGTGCACCATTTATTGGACGCATAAAATTGAGTTCCTGATTTATGTCTTGTTCAATTGCTACACTGACCATCCCACCCCAGGCAGCCCAGGGTCTACGAAAATTGATTGCGCAAATGCCCGGGGGCAGGGGGGATTGTTTGGGCGAACGCCCGGGGGCCGGGGAAAAATTAACAGTCAAATGCCTGGGGGCCAGGAATATTTTTGTGCAAATACCCAGGGGTGTCCTGGGGGGATGGTCAGGGTAGGAATTGAACAAGACAATAAGATAACCTTGCCAATTGGTTTAATACCTTTTTTTGAAACTGCAACACTTCCAGAGTAGATGACATCAATTTTGATATTGTCTTCTAGGTTGACTGGCTTTCTGTGCAGCTTCACACCCTGTTGTGTTGAACATTTCCTCAAAGTTTCTTCATCCTGGGTTGGGGGTTCAATCTTGTTGAAAAGACCTGACTTCAAACGGGGAGTGGGAACTAGAAGTTCCTTTTCTTTCAACATAGTGCGGTATCTGATACCCTCCTGTGGCTTGTCTGGGTTGACTTTCACAGTTTTTGCAGACTCAAAAACCTTGAATTCAGTGGCTTTTTGTGAAGCTTCATCTGCACCCTTGAAGTTGGGTATGCGATCAGTTACTGGCCTGGGGAAATTTGCAAGGTCGTTACTCTCAATGTATTCCCAAATCTTCTCACGGATTTCCTTCTTAGATTCAGGCACCTTATCCCATGTTAGGGGAAGGATTTCTCGGATTTCTTGGGGGACTTCTTCATTCTCGCCCATGACTTTAATCTCAAATTTGCAAGCCTGCTTATCGCGTGACCGGTTGTACTTTTGCTCGAGTCGTCACAGACAGGGGACAAGACAAGTGCGATGTGGTTGGGCTAAAGTTTTGTTTTGCAAAGAAATCACTGCAAACTCTGAAAACCTAACTAGCTATAGGGCCGCCCTATACTTCTCTGTGTTCGCCTTCCGAAGCTTGCGTGTTCACAGGACTGCTCGCAAGGTACGGGACAAGTTGAACGGCTCTCTCTCTCTCTTTTGCTGAACGCTGGTGAACTCGTGGCAACTCACGGCAAGAAGAGAATGGGCAACAAGTTCACGGTTGATTGACGGATGGCAGCAAAATGGAAACGAGACATTTTCAACATGGTAGCCAAATGATTACGAGGTCATTTACAAATGGTAGCTCTTGTGTCCAAATGATAACGAGGTCGATCTAAGATGGAAACTTTGATTTTAATTCTGAAAATGAGGCGGATCAAATAGGCTGCTTTGTTTTGAATGTAAAAATTATATCCATAGCTTCAGAGATGTGAATAAAACAAGGCAAAAAATGAGTTTCAAGCAGGAGAAAGAAAAATCTGTTATTGAGAAGAGGTTTGTTACAGAAACAGAGGTTGAGGAAATTAAAAAGAAACGAGAAGAAGAATGGGAACTTGCAAGACAGGAGGGTCGAGAAATTGGTAAGTTTGAGTGTTGAATGATGTTGTCGAAGTGAAAGATTAGCAAAATAGTTTTTTTGCTCCCTTGCTTGTATATATGAGCAAAACAATCTCTTGCTCAAAAAAATTTGTGTCCATTCATTCTTTCAATCGCTCTGTTTCCAAAGCGAACGGTAGGCCTCAAAAGGGAGAGGATCTGATCCAGATTGGAAAGTTTGACATGTGCGCAGGGGATTAATCCCTTGCGCACTTAACAAGTTATCCGCACACCATCTGCGCATTTTTGAATAAATAGCGTTCATCCGCACATTTTAATCACTTGGTAAATTGTTTTCATTGTTTACTGACATGATATCCTAAAATCTACTACCCTTTTTGCGCTGATAAGCGCACTGTTAGTTGACTTTCTCTGCATTCTATCTGCGAAATTTTTACCCCTATTTTCAAAATCCCCCGCGCACTTTTCAAACTTTCCAATCTGGGATCTGATGTGATTGGGATGTCATGGGATAACAATTCTTAAACATCGTTGTTNCAGATTGGAAAGTTTGACATGTGCGCAGGGGATTAATCCCTTGCGCACTTAACAAGTTATCCGCACACCATCTGCGCATTTTTGAATAAATAGCGTTCATCCGCACATTTTAATCACTTGGTAAATTGATTTCATTGTTTACTGACATGATATCCTAAAATCTACTACCCTTTTTGCGCTGATAAGCGCACTGTTAGTTGACTTTCTCTGCATTCTATCTGCGAAATTTTTACCCCTATTTTCAAAATCCCCCGCGCACTTTTCAAACTTTCCAATCTGGGATCTGATGTGATTGGGATGTCATGGGATAACAATTCTTAAACATCGTTGTTGAAGAGTACTTTCTCTTTTCTTTGTTGTATAGATAATCCAAAAGATTTTGATTACTTAATTTTGTCTCGTCAATTTGCATTGTGCCATTTTCTGTGTACAGCATACTGTTTCCCTTGTAGATAAAGAGGAAGAATATGTGCATGATGGAAGAACACTTTATGAGAGGTTAAAAGAACAAAAAGACAAGAAACAAGAAGAATTTGAAGAACAGCTAAAATTCAGTTAGTACTGCATTGAATTATGAACCCTAGGATTTAGAAGATATCGCAAATCTCCCCCAGATTTCTTAATTTCATGATTTCACATTGACTTTTGATTTGTACATGATCACAAGACTAATTTCTAGCACAATAAACCTTGTTAAAGAATTCGAAAGACAAAAAAGTAGATCTACTTAAAATTTGGTGCAATTTTGTGGTATGCTTTAAAACCAGATAAAACATCAACATTTTGCTAATTGGAAGCTGTTGATTCTGGATAATCTATTTCGCTACGTTTAATTTGATTTCTCGTGCAACACCTCAAAAAGGAAAAATTCAACATTTGTTGAATTTTTGAATTTTGGTAATTGTTCAAACACAGATTCATCATTTTGAGACACCCGCTATATACTGTAATCAGCTCAAAATACCCTCAGTGGTCCATTACCTAAGGCGAACAGATAATCCCCAAATGGCATTGTAACCCAAGTACTTCAAGGTTTCCTTGGTAAAGGTCTTTGTGAATATGTATTTCAAGATATCTGTTTTGCTTGCTAAAAAGTATGATGCTGTAGAGTTTAAACTGGTTCATCTTTCAAGCAGAAGCACAAATATGGAGATTTGAAAGTGTTTTTAAAACTACGATTCCACCTTATAACAGTGTGGCTAATAGGATAAAAACTTCCCATTGGCATATCTTTTAAATTTGTCAGTTCCAACAAGGTCAAACAAAACACCCAAGCTCAAGTATTTTTTGTTTTTTCTCCATTCTTAATTGTGGTCATGACTTTCTGAATAATTATTTTTCCTTCAGAAAATATGATATACCAAGGACTTGACAAAGAAGATGCAAGTTTTTTAACATATGTATCTGGGAAACAAGCTGAATTTCATGGTAAAAGGTTCAATGAAGATGACACTGAGATACAAAGTTATAGAATATCCTTTCATAATCTTTGAGTTGTAGAGTAATTTGATTAGAGAGGGGGGGGGCATTTTTGTTGTTGTGTACAGTACATAGTTTTGTGGTCCTTACCCCTTGGTACCTAGGTTCGGAAACAACATGAATTAGCTAGCCTAGTTTGTTTAAACTTCCCCATAATGAGGCACTGAATCTATCCGCTATGGGGGCACTATGGACCTTTTTCTTGTAGAAATCAGCATTTGAATGAGTTGTTTGCTTTTGTAAATTATTGCAAGTCCATTTGTCCAAATTTTGTTGCCAGAGATTTTTTCGGAATGGGAATGCTTTTACGAATTGATGTAACTACGAAGTTTCTCTTTCGTTTATGCCGATATTTGCCAACTGCATCTAAGAACCGTAAAGTCTATGTCATATTAGAAATTATAAGTCTATGACATACCGGGTGTCCCCAAAAAAAGTATACAGATTTGGTCAACCCTAAAGATCATAATTCCTAAAGCACAGCGAATAAGTAAAAAAAAATTGAACCAGGAGGAGAAAAATTAACAACTGCACAACAAATGCGTTTCACAAAATATAATTTACGTGACGCTTATCATCAAGGGAGGTCCGAAGTAAACTTTATTCATTTTAAGTGAAATAAATTGTGGATATTGCTTAGGCCAAAACGCCAAAACTCTGGTTTGGAGGTAGAGGCAAATTTGTCCTTTGAAGATTTATATCTCTAATCTCAAAGCACCAATGTCAACAAACAAGGTATCTATGTTCAAGTTAACTTGAGTTAACTACCGAGTCATTGCTACCGAGTAATGTTTTAAAAATGATTTTGGATTGATTCATGCTAAATTCTGATCGTTAGGGTTGACCAAATCTGTATACTTTTTTTTGGGACACCTATTTTTATTATGATGTTTGAATCCTTGACAGTGCTCTAACGCTGCAGTAGGTAAAATGCTTACTGAAGATGAAGAAAGTATTCCAAAAGCTAAACCAACAAATCAGTCAAGAAAGGAAGCAAAAAATGCGAAAACATCAACAAAACCGAAGGTGACTGGTGTCATAATAAGAAAAAGGTAATGCTTGACAAATAACTTAGACTTGCTCCAAGTCTATTCCGTGGTCTATCAGCGCTCAATAAAACATAATAACTTATGCGGGGGCGTAAAGCGTGACGAGGACGCTGCGAAGGAGCGTGAGATCTGCGATAACGTAAAATTCCCGTAAAATTACTCACGCAAAACACTAGCCCAAGTTCCTCGTTGGCACTCCTTCGCAGTGGAAAAGTATATTCTGCACGCAGGCTAGCAAAACACTTCAATCGTTATTATTCGCAGGCATTTCCATGCGACATCTAATTTGCTACAGGCTATAGGACCTATAGATTCCATCGCGCTATCGATCTTAAAAATTCTCTTTTTGTGCAATTGTTTACGACTTTAATATTTTCGAAGGTGTGACTGTTATTTGAAATTTGCGAAAGTATAGTTTGGAAGTAGTGTTTCGAGCCACAGTTTTTAAAGAATTATCGCATTTCTAGTCAGCATGCCTTATTTCCTTGATTTTGAATGAGCATTCCCTTGTTACAGGGTAGTTTATTGCAATTTAGTAGGATTTTCAAAGTTTGCTAAATTAAGGATGGTTCAAAATCTAAAGAATATTTGCTGATCAAATTTACTGCCAAACAGCAATATATTTGTTTGGAACACCTCCACTACAGTATATCCTATTTGTTAGTAAAGTCGTTTTCTAAGTCATCCATACCTGACTCACTGAACAACTGACTTACTAATGACTGACTGGCTCTTTGACCCACACTGACTGCCGGACTGACCGACTGAATCCTTTTTTTGCGTTATCCACTAACTTTAGCTCATCTCGCATCTGCAGGTTGAGTAGTACAGAGAAAACAGAAGTTACAGAAGCGAAGAGACCAAGAGACGATGTTCCTGATAAAGCTGTTAAAGGTGAACAAGATTTTATTAAAACTGACTTAGACACGAATCCGGTAAAACCAACTACAGAAGCTAAATCATTAGGTAGTTTGATAGCTTACTCAGATAGCTCTGATAGCGATGAATAGCAATGAGGGGGGGGGGGAGGGGTGTGATCTTGTACAAGACGCTCCGGAGGCTGTTTGCGAAACGGTTGATCATTTGTCCATCCGACACGGAATGGTATTTGTTAATTAGAGCCAAACCAAAATATCAACTGGGCAGTTTTTCTTGTTGGGCAGTTCGGTCTCACAAGGGTGGGCATGTGCTGTGTTTTTGGTGGTCCAATGTATGTCTTAAAAAAACGATTTCACCAACTCATTTTTCAGCGTACCAGTACAAATTGCGCTTTTAAAAAGACTGGTTTTGGGGACATACATTTTTATAATACTCCGATAAAACCCAATTTTGAGGACAAATATTGACCAACATCCAAGAACATGAACAGTCCAAGCTAGTTGCAAAATGATATTGTTGAAAAGAGTTCAAAATAAACCTGATTTTAGAGACAGACATTAACATAGTATGGAAGAAATAAACTGGTTGTGTGGACATACATGGGACCACTGTCTTCACTGCAACATGCCCACCCTTGGTCTCACAGGACCAGAGTCTGTTTTTCGGCTATTTGTAATATGTATGGGGTTACCGTACTTCGCAGTTGACTGAACCGTAATGGCCATGAGAAAAAGGTCCTTTTCCATGCCAACAGTCTTCTAATGTAGGCAGGGGCTGTCAGCATTTCGATGAACAATGATTTCAAACTTGTATATTTGAAGATACTCTGGAAACGTACGTGTCGTAGCAACTTCATTAATTGGCAAGGTTGAAAATGCAAGCAAGAATGAAATAGCAAAAATGAAATATCGTTGAAAGAAATCAACAAACAGCTCATAGAATGAAATAGCCATTTTTTTGACATAAAAAAGAACACGGTTTTTGCTATTATATCTTGGAGATGCACCTCGCTTCAATTATTAAATAATACCTTCAATTAGTTATAACCCTTCCTACTACAGTAAAATCCTGCATAAAAGAACCTGTTAATTTCAGTACAGGCTGCAATTGTTCCTATACATTTATACAAAGGTTCTTATATATAAGGTGCTTAATTGGCTAAAAATCAGCCTGGAGGTTCTTAATCCGCAGTTTCTTTTATGCGGGTTTTTACTGTATAAGACTGCTATAAGCTACTGTTGTAAGGCTACTATAATTTTAGTTTATTTATCGCATAAATTAATGTTTATTTGATGAAACTATTTCTACACGTCATTCACGATATTATATTACACTGCTATAAGACAGTTGCCTTTTTTAACCAAACACTTTTTGTTTTACTGGCTTTTAAACATTGCTAATTT
Organism: Aurelia aurita; assembly: GCA_004194415.1. Taxonomy (NCBI): domain Eukaryota; kingdom Metazoa; phylum Cnidaria; class Scyphozoa; order Semaeostomeae; family Ulmaridae; genus Aurelia; species Aurelia aurita. The sequence goes on along the minus strand of REGM01000019.1, from coordinate 1,644,717 downwards.
TTGTTTTGACCAAAAGTGCATATATTAAAAGGCATCAATAATACACCAGTTGGAAACTCAAAATGAGCGAAAGCAAATGTGGAGCGAAGAGCAGATAAACGGTACGCCCCGGTTTAGTAGCACTTGCGAGAATCATAAGAATTAATTTGCAATTTGATATTCTAATATTCTTTGTGAATTATTGAGTACTTTATTTCATCGCAAGAGGTATTTTCTCTTNTCAAAATGAGCGAAAGCAAATGTGGAGCGAAGAGCAGATAAACGGTACGCCCCGGTTTAGTAGCACTTGCGAGAATCATAAGAATTAATTTGCAATTTGATATTCTAATATTCTTTGTGAATTATTGAGTACTTTATTTCATCGCAAGAGGTATTTTCTCTTACAGATATAGAACTTGATCTTGTCCACCGTTCGCTCTACTCTCTGGAAATAATCGTTATTAAAGTTGTATGATCGTAGTGACGAGTCAATAGCTATAATTAACAATACCTTTATTATAAGCAGATATAAGTAAAGGTCACTTTTTGGTAGCTTGGGTGAAGCCACCAAACAAACTGCAAAAGACAAAAACAATGCCAAAAACAATGGTGTTTACAGATTTGCTTACACTTTGACGACGGAGCCCCTTTAAAAGGCCTGGCGTTATTAGGGCCGGCGAAATAAGGTAGTACACGTCTAGCTTGATGCAAATCTATCCTCCACTACTATAGTCTGTCTCAAATTAGATGTCTCGTAAAAATGCCCGCGAAAATAATAAATTGAAGTGTTTTGCGTGAGTAATTTTGCGTTATCGTAAATCTCACGCGACGTCTAATTTGAGATAGACTTTAATTATTGTCCGATGATATACGGTTTTATATTTGCTTGCTCGGCTGCAATGACTGTCTGATCTGCATGTTCTGTTTCTTCTGTCGCGTAACTAGTGTTGACAGTACCTTTGCTATATTTTGCTAGTACACTACTGGATGTTTGCCTCCTCTTGAAATACATTACGTAAAAGTAAACCATGCTATCGATTAGTGGATTAAAGGTCAACATGAAGTCAGTTACGATTCCTTCAGCGAGACTTAAGTCCAGAAACAGATGACCAATAGCTATTGGGAAAAAACATACCACAAAGCTCAAGGTAACTAGAAAAGAGTGCAATAAAATCGTGGTATTTCTGCGTTTGTTGTGAACTTGTGACGCGTTCTGCAACCGTTTGTCCCTATGAGATGCCACGCACGATATTCCAGCGTAAAGTACGATCAGTGTCAGGCCAGATACGAATATAACTTTCGATACGATGGCGAGGTTATCTTCTATAATGAAATGAACAGTGATGCCATAAACACCACATGTTATCCATGTGAATGCGAGGAGAGCGTAAAATCGGCCTTTCCCGAATATCAGTCGGATTTTCAATGGGAAAACCACAGCTAAAAGTCTCTGTGCTGCAATAAATATCGTATGAGAAATCGAGGTGGTGATGGAAAAACTTAAGGCCTCGTTCATTGCATGATGAAAATAATCTTTATAAAGAATTTCAGCTAGGCCCTTCAGCACAAGAATCACGGATGATATGGTATCGGCAATGCTTAAGCTGATCACAGAAACATCAAACTTTGTGCGGTATTGTTTCCGAATGATGCAGAATGCCATTTGAATCAGATTAGCGATTAGTCCTATTGAAGCTAATGTCATACGGATCGACCCACATATGACCCATATCTGTCGGAAGGCCTCTTCTGCGTGTTCTAAAGAATCATGATCCTCGTGATCCTCGTGTTCAAACGTCAAATTTCCTAGAAGTGTCAAATTTGCCATATTAACGAAATAGGAAATAATGCTTCTTTAACGCTGCATCGCTCTAATTGTAACGAATAATCCGCTCAGGTGGAGAGTGGAACTACGACGATTGCAGTAAGTTTAATATCGCTCACGCGCAACAAATTACCAATTCACTACTTTCGGCAACAACTATGTGAAATAACGCGTCAGGGTAAAATATGAGGGGGGCAAGGGGCTCTGTAGCGTTCCAAAGCTCACGTTGTTATTGGACTGCTTGACAATGCAGAATAAAACCTAAAATTTGTAGTCTCACGCTGTAGCCTTGTTCACTTTATGGCAATACTGTCATCTGCTTTTTTGACACTTTGCTAAAAACAGCAAAGTTGGCCCGAACACTTTTCTCTTTATGGATGAAAAGAAAATGCTTATAGTTGAGTAGCGTTTTCGGTGCTCTCTACATCTGCAAGGGTTATTCACCGGTCCTTTTTTCTCCAGTTGAGAAGCAGTTACGAAGAGGCCTTGAAAAGTGCGAGACGTTTCTCGCTTATAAGCCAAAATCTGCCTTCCGAAGTATGTTCCTCACAGTATCTACCTCTGTAATGGCTTCCAACTCTTCTGTGGCTTTTCTGTTGGAATTGACAAACAGGAATTTAAACTTGAAAATCTGCAAGTGAAAAAACAGGCCCAGCAGCTCCAGCAGTTGTTCTAAGACACCAAACTATGGAGCTAACATGAATCCTTCGACATTTCTGCGACTTTGGTTGGTAACGTCTTTGATGCAACTTCTTCAGATCCAACTGGAAACTCGCCTCGTGGTTTTAGCGTTATGCGTTTAAGTTGCCTAGGCACGGAAGGAAAAACAGCAGAAAAAGCGTTTCCGTTGTGAGTGATGCTGAATAATCCGATTGTAGAGTAAGGTTCCGCGAAAAATGAAAAATTAAAGTGCTTCCCATCGCTTTGTATATAGTTCGAATAAATTTTTTATTTCATAACATAGAATTCTAAGCGGGTGCTTTCTCAAGATGAAATTTTGCATTTCTTATTACAAAATCTTACAGGTAGTATACAACTATTGGTGTTTGATTCATTAATTCATTAAGAAATTGTTCCTCCCACTAATCAAGGGCCTGTTTTTTACGAGAAACTTTGATCAGCCCATAGTACTAGAATTTTCTTAATTTTGAAAGATAATGTCAACATCTTAGCACTTTAATTTTTTATGCAGATCACATACACTAATTTGTTTTTATAGGAAACAGCTTAGGGACCGTTCATTATTTACCGAGGGGTTGGTACCGAAGAGAAATGTTTTCTGGTCCCAAAAATCTTCTTACCCAACTCAAAACGTAACGGAAAAAACATTTATCCGACCTTTTTATGTCAGAAAATTTATTTTACCCAACCCATTTCTCTGCGGTACCAACCCCTCTGTAAATGATGAATGGTCCCTTATAAGAAACGGTAGGCTCAATTTTGTAAAACTTAAGAAACTATCCTACATGAATTAGAAGAGCTAAGAAACTTTTGTAACTTGTAGCTTTAATTTCCCCAGGTAACTCGAAAATGTTTTGACACTGTACAATGATAATGGATGTTTTGGCATTGTTTTGAGTGTGAATTATGTTTTAACATATTTTGAGAATTTACTAAGTAATTTGGAAGCCTTTCTAACAAACATATATTGGCTCTACACTTAGGGTATTAACAATATAAGAAACACATAAGAAACTTTTGGTAGCAAAGTGGCCCTAAAATTTAAGAAACTGCTTACCAACCCCGGACCTTAGTTTCTTTTTTAAAAAATACGTGTATTTCAGCTAAAAATTAAGTATTTTACAGCTTGACCTGTCAAAAATCTAATATAGAGTCAGCACTAAAAATTCTTAATTTTTAGTTGAAAGAATTTTTACGTAGTATCTAGTACTGTTCTCGATAGGCTTCTTAACACGATAAACAACATTTTGGCAGGAGAAGTCCTTACAGCATACAATCACGCTTACGGCTGAAAGCATACAATCAAAGTGAATATTAATCAATAATGTATATTGGGTTAAATGAAATCTTCAATTTTCCAATGTTTCTTCTCCTCAAGCTGTTTTACTAGAGTTTTTCAAATTGTTTTCCCATCCTAGACCTAGTTTCTTATAAACCAGTTTCTTATAAAAAATTATATGTACCTGTTAAAATTTGTTTCACAAAATAGTAAAAACGCGTTAGAATTTGCAAGACGCAAATTCGAAACTCGATTTAAACAAATTTTCATGGAGTTTTCGCTTCCAAAGGGAATCGAAACTTTTAGATTTCATCCTTGTGTTAGGACATCTTCAAGGGGTCGGAAAATATCTCGAGTAGAGGCAAAAATAATGTCGAAGGTTTTTCCGCCGAATTTCTAAAAAGCATTTCTAATGCGTCCACATCAGTCAACTCGAGGCTGCCACTTTTTAACCTGCGCTAACAAAACAAAGAGATGATATGATACGCGTGTTTTTTTACTTAGCTTAAAGGGTCTGTTTCAACCAGCATGCTTTGCGCGTGTCATCCTTTTGTTGTCGCCATTTATATGGCCCATGAAAATAGCGACAACAAAGGCCAACGTAGAGATGACACGCGCCATGCATGCTGGTTGAAACAGACCATTTAAGAGATTCGAAATGGCCCTGGATCATATTGTAATTGATCATATTGTATTGCCCTGATCCTTTGCAAAATTGAAAACGCGAACAGCTCTCTAGATTTGGTTAGATTAGGAAGATACCACGCGGCTCTGATACTATTTAAGCCAAAAGATCCTTTTAGTATCTTCTTCAAATCCACGCTAACTCTGTGACAAGAAATGAAAAGAAACCTTTAGGTGACCCATGGCCTTTGTTAAAGCACATATTTAAAAGGACAGAACTCCAAAGCATATATGCAAAGCAGGGAGCTTTAGACTATAGCTCCCTGATGCAAAGTGAAATTTTGCTGACATGCGACTGACTCACAGAAAGTGACATCCTTAAAAAAGGTGAGTTGAAAGCATTCAACTTTCAAGCTGAAGCACTCTACTGCACAATGGATATTTTTTGGCCAGAGGAAGTTCCCACTTTGTGGAGATTTGGCTTTAGATCCCAGTTTAGAAAAGGTGCTGCTGGAGCTCCCAAAAGATAAATAGAAAGAGAAGTTCCATCCACCAAGCAATTAAATCATTTATCATACAACAAGATCTTCATTTTCGACACTTCAAGCATAAAGTCAACTTTCTAGAGCACTTTGACAAAAGAGGTTTAAAATAAAATTCATTATAGAGGTTAGTTTAGTCTTTACCATGTGACCAGTCTGTCATTTCTTTGAACCATTGTTCTTCTTGTGGAAGCATTTGCAGTACCTATTGAAAAAAACACAGATTGAATTCCTCAGTTTACTGCAAATTCTAACCAAATCTAGAGAGC
>REGM01000019.1:1622045-1639397 GCA_004194415.1 Aurelia aurita | reverse complement strand
AGTGGTAAGGATACTGTTATAGACCAATTAATGTCTGAACACACAGATTCAAATAAGCACTGATTGGTTGATCATCACAAGAGCATGTGTTGGACCATTAGACTGACTACACGAGTCTCAGTTTACAGCATTGAATTGAATTATAGCTATTGCTTCAAACTGAGACTCATGAGAATACAGCTTCAAAACAGAGACTAATTAGGCCTTATGCGCCGCATTTAGGACGCATCCAATCAAATCTCAACTTTCTTAATAAGGTTAGACCACGTGCCTATTCTTAGCGTTTGATTGGTTGATTAGATCAAAGTTTGACTTGTCAAAGCGAAGTGACGTTTGAAGCGACATTCGAAGCGACATCCGACTTTTCTTTCAACGTTCGAAGGATGGAAGACGTTCGATTTTTCTTCAGATTTTAGTCTCTGTTTAGAATTTGTTTGGTTGTGAGTCCTTGAATGAGAGAAAATAAAAACATCAGATTAAAAACATTGAACGAATACAAGGAATCACGTTGTCAGTCTATTGGACCATAGCACTTCAAGTTTAAACCAGGGATCATGGAGTGTTTCAAAAGTGGAAAGGCTAATACTGTAGGCATTTTTAGCCCCCCAAAAGAACAAAATAAATTCAATGATAAAATGAAGGTGAAATGAAGTTGCGTTTTTTAGCGCCAAGCACTGGGATCACAGAAGTAGAAGAGCGCTAATCGAGTCCATGACTCCTTGTCATGATGCTCAAGTGGTGGGGATCGAAGTGGGCTTTAACCCCGTCCGCCTGACGGTTCTGGATGCAAAGTTAAAGGATAACACAGATAACACAACTGCGCCACAACTCCTTTGAAAAGTGAATGATTTTGCAAAAAATGCAGGGGCTTTACCCCCACCCCCCTTTCCCCGCCCACTCAGTATGGCTGTAGACAAATACAGTGGAAGCACAACAGAAGGCAAGACAACTGCAAACAGGGAAATAAACAGTGCTGCATAAATTTGTGCAATGATTTTTTTGATAGTTGGATTAGTAAGGGGATCAAATCTTAAAATTGCAAGTTTTGGATACAAAGGAGATTTTTGGGGGCTCTTTCTAGCCTGATCTTGGATTTATTTTTTGATTGAGTAAATTAGTTATTGGGTGGTAGTCTGAACAATAGAGAGAAGTCTAATGCCAGACTGCTAACTTTGCAAAGTGCCCCAGGAAGATTTCTTTTCTAAATGATAAACGTGCGCATGCTGCTGTTTCATGAAACGAACACCAGACTGTATTTTATGTTGCGCACGTTTATCACGCAATTTCAAGTATAACAAAGGAACAACAATAGGGTTACTGACTTTAGGGGTCGTCCAAAAATCCACTCGTGATCAGTTAGCGGCATTTGGCCGCTAAGGGGGGAGGGGGTTTCATCAAAATCCGTTAAGCGATCATGGTTGGAACTTAAGGAATTACATGTGTTATCTAAAATGAAGACTTTGAAAATTGTATACGGAAACTGGTGAGAATTGATTTGTAGCGATGTTTTGCCACCGTACCTTATGATGTCCCATCGTTTTCCTATGAATGAGCGGTCAACCGTTTTTAGGCCAATATATGAGTACAGCATGCAATATAGGTAAGTCCGCTAAGGAGGGGGGGGGGAGGGGGGTCAAAAAGTTAGCGGCCAAATGCCGCTAACTGATCACGAGTGGATTTTTGGACGACCCCTTAAAACAATAGCGAGGCGCGCATTTTCCGTGCGCACTTTGCTTGCAAATCTGGCAAACATATACGACTACTACACGACTACGAGCTTTTAAAACATACGAATATATGGTTGGGGATGTTTAAATTCTTCCCATTCCACTTCTCCTTTTTCGAGCAACCTCAGAGCGATCCTAGGGTCTTTCACATCTTTGTTGGCATCAAATCTGTCACGCAATTCAAGTGCTTTTTCCCTCCAAAGTGGCCTATCAATTGCCCACGACAGAAGATGCTTCAGCGAGCGCCTGTACAGCCTTGTTACTCTTTGAGTGTGTGTAAGATATTTCGGTGTCCAAGACATCTCCAAAGCTGTAGGTATTCTTCTAATTCATGCAAGGTTTGAGGCCAGGAGTTCACTCAAAGTGGGTGCTTCGCTGCTACAATTTCCACAAAATGGCGGCGGATCACTGAATCTCGCAATCGTGCGAAGGCCCAAGCGAAATCGAGGATACTTCGTGAAAACCACCGTTCACTTAAATGTTCGCGCCCATTGCGCGAAAATCCTTACACAGAGTACTTCAGAGATTTTTGGCGCCAAATTCTTTTTGAAAACAAAACAAAGATGGACGACCAAGCCACACTCGATCAGCTGCGTCCTCGCCCTTCAAACGTCGAATATTTCGATCTAGACGACATTCTAGCAACGAATGAAAAGATACCATGCAAGTTTGAGCTGCCTGTATACCGTCTTGGCTTCCTTGATGCAAGTTCTTCCGAGGAACATCTTCAAAAGGGGACCAAAATGGACCTACCCTATTGGATGAGCAGAGAATTGTGCACCCGAAGAAGAAAGATTGTATCTGTAGAAATGCCGAAGATCTACGGTGAAACATACCGGCAGATATATAAAGCTGATGCTAATGCACTCGACTTGCATAAAATGGGACCGTATTTTTATAAATTTGGTGTGAGATTGTTGCATTTTGAACACTTTGATGCTGGAACACTTGCTAGAAGTGTTTCTCAAGTAAGTTCTAATCTGACTCAAATCTGCACTCACCTGCTCTGTCAGGAAATATGTTGAAAGAATTTCTTTCGTTTCAATTATAATTTCCAAACCATTCACTTGATATGATATTTAACAAGAATCCATGACAAGAACGAATACAAATAAGTTTTTCACACAAAACGTTAGATGTTTGTTTCTAATATTTATCCAACCTCACAACAATATTTAAGATTACATTGAAAAACTGATATTACGCATATTTTTTATATAAGAATGCCGCTTATAAGAAATGCAGGCTCCATTTTTCAAATATTAAGAAACGAGGCTACCAAGCTAAGAAACTTTGTTTAATTTGCAGCTTCAAATTCCCAGGTCAGGCAAAAATGTTGTGAGATTTTGTGGTATTGACAAATGTTTTGAAACTGTTTTGAGTGTGGTTTCTGTTAATACTTGTTTTGGGATTTGAGTAGTTGCTCTGAAGATCTCTGAAGCCCTTGGACAAAAATTAAATTAATTCTATCTACAGAAAATTAACAATTTAAGAAAATCATGAGAAACATTTGGTAGCAAAAATGGCCTAAATTTTAAGAAACCGGCTATGAACCCCGGACCGACATTTCTTATAGAAAATGTGTGGTACTTTAAAATAATTTCAGTACTGTACTTACAGAACTGCTTCTTTTTGTTTACCCAGGTCAATAAAAGGGCAGCTTTCACTGATATGGATTTTTCAAATACAGTTTGACTTAAGGGATTATTTTGTTTTTTAGGTGTTCAGAAAGCGCTTTAGAAGAGTGATGGATGCAGCACAAAATGCCTCTTATGAAGAAACATCTCAGTTTACTCAAAAGTTGGATGACTTTGAATGCAAGCTGTTTCAACTTGGTCAAAAGAGTCTGAAAGACTTTGAAACTTGGAAGCTAGGTCAAACAAATATGATCAAAACTTCAAGTACTGTTTTAAATCACAGGAAAAGGAAAAGAGATGCAACTGATGTTTAAAATTCGAACACATTCCTCACGTAATTTTCTTTTCCTAAAACACTAACATATTTGTATATTGCTTCCAAACTGAAATCAGCTAGCTAGTACCAGGGTGCATTCCATGCACTTAGGCCCGAAGATCTTCGGCGTGGAAAAGAAATTTTCTTGGCGTATTGGCGTGAAAATTTGCTTGAATCAATAGAAAATTATTGCAATATAATTGAATTCAATAGGTCTATTGTTTTCCTGGCGTGAATGACGCTGTTATTGGCGTAACCTTCGGTGTGGAGTTTACATGGAATGCACCCTGGAGCTAGTATTATTGTGTTGTCATTTTTGAATTAAAAAAGGATCCTTCTCATCATAAAGATCAAGTTAGGAGGATGTCTATTTTATTGTGCCTTGCAGCTACAAAGGACTTAGTAATTGAATTAAAATAAAGCAATGTCAAAATTTTCTCATTCCTAGAGGTACAAGTCTATTTGAGTTTTCTGATTGGCTTCATCTGGAATGATTTTTTATCACCAGCCTTTCATAGAGTTAAGCTGATTTCCTGGCAGTTTAGCATCAAATTTTGTCACAGTAATTTTTCTAAGAATTTGCACATTAGAGACAAGGACAATTTTCACTAGTAAAGGCAACACCTTTCTCCTGTTAAAATACTGGATAGTTCTGCTAGTTCTGATAAATATTGGAATCTTTCGTCTCATCTTGCCTGCCTCTCATCACTCAGAAATAGAAAGTGGAGATGGGTGGTATTTTTCTGAAAAGGTAAGTGATCTCTATCTCTTTATTATTTTTCTTATGCTGCATTTGTTTGCCAATGGCAATATTTCAGTTAAAGAAGCATTCTTTCGGAGCATCGTCATAAAATTCTTCGAAAATGGCTATTAGTTCTTTTTTGGACTGAATGGCATGAAAGGAATTTAATGTACTTTGCTTTGATTCTAATGTTGGACTTCTCTGAAATCTTCAATACTTTCAGAATTAGAGGGTTTTGAACACTAGGAATAACTTTTATCTTGTCTGAAGTAGCCTGCGTGCAGACTCTCACGAAAAATTGAAAGTAACGAAAAAATTTTCCCTTATTTTCAATTTTTCGTGAGAGTCTGCAGGCAGGCTAGTCTGAAGCCGAAAAGGAGAAAAAGGGTCATCTGAAAACCTTTTGGTTTCCAAAATGCCTGTCTTGAAACGATTCGATTGAATTCAATAGAATAAAGCCAAGGCCTAGTATACACAGAAGCATTGATAGTTGACAGTTTGTCAGAAGTTCGACGTTGGAATTTTCGATGCATATTTCAAAAAGTAAACCCAAATATCAGCAAGCATTGACTCGAATCGACACGGACCTAGGGGAACGTGCAACTAGTCCCCATGGGAATTTACCCTATTTAAGAGTTGCATAGGCCAATTCTACACGTTTTCCAATCAACTAAGTGGCGTGAAGGAGCGCAATCGACCCACCCACCCACCTCCCTCAGCTCCGTTCACCAAAAAAGTGCTGCTTTACCTTTCAACCGCGACCTCCTCGCACTTGCATATCAAATCCGAAAGGTTGAGTAGCACTTCCCGTGAGGATAAGGTACTATTTTCATTCTCTAGAGACTTTATACACAAATTGCCTCTTGAAGCTAAAAACCTCAGAGGTCACTTCTGAAAGATGACACTCCACGATAATAAAATGTTTTACAGCCAAGCAGCAAAACTTTGATAGTGCATTTGTGCTAACCATGATCCTTCGTGGCGCCAAAGCCGACTTTCGTATTATCTGAAAGTTGGGTTTGGCCTAGATTCTCTTTGTCTTGCTTTTAACAACTCGGCGCACAAAGGATCATGGTTAGCAATGGGTCTTTAAAGACTACGTCTGATGATGTATTCATTTGAAATCTTGGAAATCTGGGTTTTTTGTTTTGCTATTTGCTGTCATAGGCGTCAAATATTTAAACAAATTGCACAAATGGTTAATGCAGCTTCCGTTTTGATTTAATGGCTTAAAAGAAATTTCAGGTTCTGTGCTATAATTCTGTTTGGGCGATTTTGTTATCTTGATTACTTTCAGAGAATTACCTGGTTTTTCTTTTAATTGAATTCAAGAATTCATGAACGGTTTTGAAAAAAATTAAAATCATCATAAATCTTTAATTAAAAGAGGAAAAATGGTACAATGTTAGGAAACACCATAATTTATGAAGGTCTACGATATGGCGGTAAGCTGAAATCTTTAACTTTTCTGGTTTACGATTTAGCTATTTAATGACGTCACAACCTCAAAACTGGTTGAAACAAAGAAGAAGCTAGACTGATTGTGATGAGTCCTTTGAGTCCCAGTAATCGCTTATCGAAACGAGGCTTGAAAAACTACGACTCTGTAATCAGTCTAAGAAGACGCTGTGATTCTGAAAATAGTCAAGATATCAAAAATCTCCAAAGTAGAATTATAGCAAAGTATCTGAAGTTCCTTTCAAGCCATTAAATCAAACGGAAGATGCATTAACCATTTGTGCAAGTTGTTTTTACTAATTTGACGCCTATTTGCTGTAGCCTGCGTTAGACATCATTTAGGAAAATAGGTCTGTGATACAGGCTATGTTTACTAAAAAAACGGGCCAGTCGTAATAAGGACCGTCTCTATGCAAGCTGCTATTTCGCACGTATTTAGACGTTTGCCACGAAAATCAGCGAAATCCAGCTTGAAAGTTTACTCCTAGCAAACAAAGGTGCTATTTCTCAATTCTCAAACTAGCAATACCTATCAATAACTTTTCTAATTAGCAAACAAATAGATTAGAAGAAAATTTAGTTCTCAATTCCCAAGAGAGCAAACAATATAGAAAATGTAGTTCTCAATTCCCAAGAGAGCAAACAATAAATTGGCATATTTTGAAGTAGCTTGATTCAGCTTGAATAACGATGGCGTCTATATCGCTTACTGCAAACAAATTCATCCAAAGAATATAGCAATATTGAGTGGTCCATGACTTAAATTCGTCAAAAATTCGGTATTTTCTTGCGATGTTGTAGACCCAGCCCCCATCTATCAATAGCTGACAAAATAGACCCTGTTTTTGTTTGTTTTCAGATCTTTCCTGTCTCTATAAATGTTTTTAGGAATTGGACAACCGTTACTTTACAGTACGAAGTGGTGGACGGTGCAACTAAAAGGTAAGAGGCGATATTTTCTTTAACTCTACTTTCTGTATGTCGTAAGTTCGTAGATTTATTATCTCCTTCATTTATATCCGCACATCTCCTGCCCATTGAATTAGGAAGGATGCAGAAAAAACCGAGGTCAGAACGCATATGCCCAGTGTGTATAAATAGTCCAGAAGGTAATGAGGTTCATTTCGTACTTGGATGCTCAGAGCCAAAACTTGTAGAAGCTAGGAGAGAGTATTTTGAAACTATGAACGGCAGCTTTGGTAGTGAATGGAGTAGAGTTGACAAAGAAATATTACTTAACATGATTGGTAACATGGCTATTACAACAAATATCGCAACAATTAGGTTTTTGCACAGGGTATTGGGTGTATGCAAAGATTTTCTGATAGACAATCCATGTGTACCAACGGGATAGTGCCCTCACATCTCCTCTCACCATTCCTTTTACGTATGTTCTTAAGTTGCTTGTTCGTTTTAATTAGAGTTATTGTATCTTGTAAGTATTTAGCCTATAGTTGTATGTAACTACGGTGCTTACAGTGATTATTATTATTATTATTATTATTATTATTTAAATGTTCAGCTTGTTTATTTTGATCTGTTTTCTGCTTTGATTATTTGCTCCCTTGTTTGGATATTGTTTTCTTATAATGTGCACAATTGTGCGTTTGGTTTCGTTATTTCTTCCATTAAAAGTACTGTGTAGACGCATGACCAATAGTCCATCAAGCTTTTTAGAATCATTGATTTGGATTTCATTCAAAATAATCCAGTGATAGGAGTGAAACTTCCTTTGCTGTTGTGTACTTTTGAAATTTCGTCAAAATTGATACAAACTGTAGGAAAAAGGCCTTTGCTCCAATTTGTTTTTTGAATAGGTAAAAGGTCCTTTCACGTCCTGCCTAACAATTTTCATCACACGTTATCATTTGGAAAAATATGTTCAGTAGAAATGTCTACATTTTCGTTGATTTTAAATCGTTTGAAGTCGTATATTTGGTGTATCATATTTTGTTCTGTTAGTGGTGCTTGTTTTTTTCATGCAATTTTATTTCTCTTTGCAGATGTATCGCCTAAGCATTCTTCTCCTTACTGTGGCTGCTAGCCAGATTCTGGCTGGACTACCAGGATTTGAACAAGGTATTTCTCACAATTTAATCCCTGAACTAAAATATGCTAAGAACGGGAACGTCGTGACAAATATTCAGCCAAAATTTTTGTCGAAAATATATTCATCGGAAATCTTATGATGGCCGAAATTTTTCATGGAGAATTTACAGAACTGTTTACAAAACTATCCTCAACTGAAGAAGAAAGGAGATTTATCAACATTTTTAGTAAAAGCTGATTTCTGTCAAAGTTGTCGTAACTTTTGCTCGAACAATAAAGAAACTTTGCTTGCTACTGCTTTTACATTGCAAAATTTTTGTCAAAATTTACCCAAAATTAGGCAGAACACTTCTTTGGCCGAAGTAAATAAAATTTTAGCTGAAAATATATCGACCGAACTTTTATCCGATATGAGTTTCCGTTCTTTATGTATTAAAGACCGACCATAGACAAGCATGCTNTGTTAGTGGTGCTTGTTTTTTTCATGCAATTTTATTTCTCTTTGCAGATGTATCGCCTAAGCATTCTTCTCCTTACTGTGGCTGCTAGCCAGATTCTGGCTGGACTACCAGGATTTGAACAAGGTATTTCTCACAATTTAATCCCTGAACTAAAATATGCTAAGAACGGGAACGTCGTGACAAATATTCAGCCAAAATTTTTGTCGAAAATATATTCATCGGAAATCTTATGATGGCCGAAATTTTTCATGGAGAATTTACAGAACTGTTTACAAAACTATCCTCAACTGAAGAAGAAAGGAGATTTATCAACATTTTTAGTAAAAGCTGATTTCTGTCAAAGTTGTCGTAACTTTTGCTCGAACAATAAAGAAACTTTGCTTGCTACTGCTTTTACATTGCAAAATTTTTGTCAAAATTTACCCAAAATTAGGCAGAACACTTCTTTGGCCGAAGTAAATAAAATTTTAGCTGAAAATATATCGACCGAACTTTTATCCGATATGAGTTTCCGTTCTTTATGTATTAAAGACCGACCATTGACCAGCATGCTTTGCGCGAAGTCAGTGATTTTGCTTTCCACAGCTCCGTAGTTTCTGACTGTCAGAAAGTATTGAAAAACAAAAACAAACGATCGCAAAGCATGCGGGTCAATGGTCGGTCTTTAAACAAATTTTACCTGACTCCGAGCTTAAAAGTGCCATTTATTTATGGAGTATATAATACTTCAACATTCTTTGCGGGCAAACATTTGGTAACAAAATTGCTCCGTCATTTTGCATAATTTGTATAACTTAAAGGGGCCTTTGCAACCGGCATGCTTTGTGAATACATCCTTTTGTGGTCTCTTTGTTGTCGCCATTTTCATGTTCCACGAAAATGGCTGCCAACAAAGAGGTGGCACGTGCAAGGTATGCTGGTTACAAAGGCCCCTTTAAACATTGACTAAAGGAATCTTTAATTAACGATTTCAGCCTGTCTCGCATTTGTGGCATCAATGTCGTCACAGGAGAAGCAATGTATTACAATGCACCTGTTTGAATGGGCATCATGGTATCTCAACAACGCACAGGAATTTACTAACTGAGTGTTTTTACCTCACAAAATGGAACCTGGCCCTTACTTTTCTCCTTAAATTCGCAACCGACTACATTTCTTTCAGCATTCCTCAATTTTTTTAAACAGATTTAAAGAGCAGTCCACAAAGATCAGCAGATCTCTTCGGTGACATGAAACTGACCAGCAAACAGAAGTTAGCCGTTAAACTTGGACGTGATGTTGGCTCAACTGTCGACAATGCTTTTGCTGGTAGCAACAAAGTCACTTTGAGGTGGCCCAATGCCGTTATTCCATACACCGTTGATTGCAGTTTAGGTAAGTTTGAAAGGCAATAGAGATTTGATGATGCCAGGAATATGCTTTCTCTTTGTTAGAAGAGGTATGGACCCATTGAAAGAGTTTCCATTTTAAATCTTAAGTTGATACTCTTTGCTGCAAAAGAGACTCGGTCGCTCATGTGGTTTGAAAAACCATTTTCTTGAAAATCCACGAAAAATCATTTTCTTCCCAATGTTGTAGCTCCTGCTCCTAAGCATTTTTCGCAAATATGCTCATAGCTTCAACTGGCAACTTCTGGCGGGCTTACTTTGACTTCTTTGTTTCAATCAACCAATAAGAGTACGTTTTTGTTAAAGCTATGAAGCACTATTATGGGTTCTAAGTACTAAGTATGTATCATGATGACGCTGTGCTTGCATATCGAAAGATAATAAAGGCTTCGAGGAACGTTCTTCAGTGTATTCCGAAGTTATCCCGGTTAGATCTTCCTTTAAGTTTCTGAACACTTCCCATCTTCTTTCTGACAGTTACTAAATGTCTTAGATAACATAATTTCCATTCTTTCGCAAACAGAAAACATGCCAAGTGCTGTGGAATCAATCCGTTTGGCCATTGCTCAATGGGAAGCAAAGACATGCATCAGATTCGTTCAACGAACAACTGAAAAAGATTACTTGGAATTTTTCAGAAACACTCAGTAAGTACCGTCTAAAACCATGGTTTATATAACGCAATTTATGTAATTCGTACAAGTTACCATTCTGAAACTGTGTTTATGTACAGTGTCTTCCTTCCTTGGCCTAGAAACGACCTCGTTGCAATGCTTTCGATGGGCCTACATAGCGCTAAAGAAAGCTTCGCAGCGAGGGCGCTTCTAGGCCATGGAAGGAGGACACTGTATAGAAACACAGTTGTACGAACTACATTGATTGTGTTTTATAACCCATGCTAAAACGTAGATTTCAAATTTCAAGTAAAGGCATATTTTACTTCAATCATTTTTACTTTCCTTTTTTCCATATCTCTGTAACCTTTTGTTTATGAGTTTAATTATTCATTTGTTTTTAAAATATTTATCCAGGTTTACAAGTTTCAGAGTATTTAATAGCCGTTTTTCATGGTAATGTGTGAAGATGGAATTAAAATCATTGCCAGTTAAAAGCAATTGGAAATGTCCACATTTTATAGGCATACACATTGATGCACACCTTAGTGCATATTAGTTCAATCAAAAGTACGCTTCCATTGGAGCACTCAAAGTTTTACCTATCATAACTCCTCAATAGAATGACCAATTATGACCAACAAGTACATTTTTGGAATCTACTTGTCAAGATCTTTCCCGTCATTGTATCAGATTTTGTGAGAAGTGTTTTCAAATTCTAATAACTGTAAGGTTTCAAGTAATTATAGAGCAAAGAGTGCGGGTTGTGAAACCTCCCCTGCTATCTGCCCAAAGCAAATTTTAGTGGATTTTGGATATGCTGAAGAG
Source organism: Aurelia aurita (assembly GCA_004194415.1). Lineage (NCBI taxonomy): Eukaryota > Metazoa > Cnidaria > Scyphozoa > Semaeostomeae > Ulmaridae > Aurelia > Aurelia aurita. The sequence goes on along the minus strand of REGM01000019.1, from coordinate 1,628,177 downwards.
AAAGACATTCTGAATCGAGATGTGTGAATCCTAACTTCATACCACTTTTTCTGGGGCAATCAGTTGTCAATTGGACGATTAAGATTCCTGTATACTTTAGCGTGACATCACAACAAAATGTCGTAGAAGTCAACAAAATAAGATTGATTTTTAGAATCAACATGAAAAATGGACCCGAAACAACTTCAAGAGACAAAATAGGTAGCGCAGTTGCATGAGGTATTGTCTCGCTGAAAGGTGCTACAGGACTACCCTTGATTCAATTAATATGGACAACGTTGTATGATGCTTTGGTATGAACAGAATTTAAGGGAAAATAGGAGCCTGGGAAAATCTTACTTTTGGCTTTTAGTTTTCTAGATTTAGGCCTAAATTAGCAGTAATTTTGCTATAATATTTGTTAATAAGCCTACTTTAACTAAATTAATGATGATGATGATGATGATGATGATGATGTTGCACTCTCCTGATGATTTGCAATTGACGGCAGCTTAACAATTCGCTAAGTTTTGATACAGAAGGGAACTGTTTCGGCTGTTCTTATTTTCTCCACTTGTTGCGACGATGGTTCAATTATCGTAGCCTTATTTTTATTCGCATTTTGCACCCCCTCTTTGTAGCATATGGGGCAAAATGTCTGTTCCCTGATGTGAAACATTCGAATCACCGTTGTTGTTGTTATCTTACTTTAAATCGACAAAATATCGAGGTTTCTATTTACAAATGTACAAAGAAAACTAATCTTAATCAATTGCAAAAAAACATAATGGAAATAAATTACCAAATATTAAATGAAAAGGAACACATTTTTTTTGCTATTTTTACAAATGCTATGCACAATATAAGACAAAGGATTCATTTGAATTTAGAGAAATTACATTGACAATTCGGATCATCCCATTTTTTAATCATTCGTTTAACCGTAGGCTTTTTCATATTCTTTAAAATCTTCATGCTTTTTCAACCCCTAAACCATAGCTGTTGGGGACATGTTGGAAGAATTGGTGGAAAGTCACAGATTTCAGTTGGTGATGGATGCGACTATGAACATGTTATGGTACACGAAATTGGGCATGTTGTTGGATTCTGGCACGAACAGAACAGAATGGACAGAGACAGTTATGTTCAAGTTCATTGGGATAACATTGAAGAATGTAAGAAAATAATTATTTCATCTCTTTCAGTTTTATCAATTTTCAGGCTATAAGCTATTTCACAAAATGTCATCGTTGGAATAAACTTCAAAGACCAATCTCCATTAGTGCGAATCGCAGCGATCGCTGCATTTTGAGCATGCGTAGTTCACTTTTTCACACCTACAGACCGGTCGCCGTGGTTCGCCCTGGTGTTCAAGTTGCTTGAATTTTTCAGCGATCGCCAGCGAAAAGTTACGCAATTTAATTAAGATTTTCAATCCCCATTTCAATTCCTATTGTTTCACCAGCGATCGTGAGAACAAATGGAGATCAATTTTCCTGCGGCTCACCGCCAATCTCACGAACCAATCGCTGCAATCGACAATGACTTATTCCAGAAAATATTACAAGACAGGAGGTTTATTTGCCATAAATGAACTCTCCTAACTTACCTGCAATGAGTTTATGAGATTGCTAGATTTGTCCAAAATCCTCCATCATGATATGATGTCCTCCTTGTTTGATGAAAACAAAACTCTCGTAATAAAACAGCTGATACTTCGCCAAAAACAATATTTCGTCAAAATTATGAATTATTATATCCCTTCCAGTTTGCACAACGTATAAAGAGTAAACTAATTCCAAGTTTTTCGAAACTTATCAAAACATTTGTTTTATCTCGCTTCGTTTATTCTGATAAACGAAGATGACGAATCACGAATATTTTCCCGCCAGAGCAATTTCATTTGAGATCTGGGTTGGAGAGTAAGTCTCCCTTAAATATTTACGAGACTTATTGGTGATGGGACACCTTTTCGGCTATATTTCACGTGATAATTTCTTTATTTTAACTGTGAATTTAAAACCAACAGTTCTGCAGAGGGAAATTTATCATTTGTAAAAGCTCTGTGGCAGCCATTTACCAGATCTGCATCCGCCATTTACCAGAACAAACCGCTCTCCCCAGTCTCTTTTTTTGTTTGTCAAAATGGTCTATTGTCCATAAGAACCGACCTTTATTCACTCACCCAGTATACCTTTTATTTCTTTCTCAACAGGGGTAAAGAGTGCATTTGATAAAGTAAAGGACTCCGATTCATATGGAGTTGCATACGACTACGCCTCAATTATGCACTACCCATGGCATGCATTCTCCAAGAATGGCAAGAACACAATGACGCCACTTAGAAACGTACCCAAGCAACCATACATTGAACTAAGTGCTGGAGATGCGCAACAGACAGCAAATATGTACAAATGCAGCAGTAAGTCAATGCTTGGAAAATCCACGTTCTTTTCTGCAAAACTTAAATTCCTATCGTAGTCCCTCGAATAGTATTTTCATGAGTTGACTGCAACAATTGGCAAAATAAGTAGCTTGCGTGCAGCCTCAAACTCCTCCTCAAAGGACAAGTATTTTTCCTTTGAGGAGGAGTTTGAGGCTGCACGCAGGCTTCAAAATAAGCTGCTCCCTACGTGTAATACAACGGAACAAATTAATTGATCCCTGCTTTTAATACATCCCTAATAATGACACTTTGAAACCAAGAGACATTGATCTTTCACGTCATACGAAATTTATTTGCGAAATTCCTTGATAGAAATTTTGCTAAAATTCCAGAGGCTGTGAATCCCTGTTCTCGATATTTAAAACTGAAAATTAATCTCAAAATGAAAGTGTGCTTTATCAATCGCCATTTTGAGTCAGGGGAAATATTTTTAGTCAGACTTAAAAGTATTCTTGATGTTAAATGTGAAACTGGTTCTTTATTTTGGATATATTTGTTATTGAACTGTTAAAGATCTGAAACATTTTCTTTCTTCCGTCAACAGGTAAAATTGTCAAACGCTCAGCTGACAGTAAGTCTACTACTTTTTGCTTCAATTATTGTTTGCTCCTCTAATCTATTGACAGGTGACATGAAAGAGCTGTCTTTTATTATGGGCAGAGGTAAGAAGAAATCTTCAAGTGTGAATTCAGCTTTAGACGAAAATAGAATACAAATCTTTCCGTTATCACTAATTAATTCTTATATCATTTTTCAGGCTGTGTGGACAAGGAGCCAGAAGACAATTGCAAAGCTTGGGCAAATAACAATGGTTGTAAAAACAATGCTTACGTCTTGACTAACTGTGCAAAAACTTGCAAATCACCCGCTTGCGATACTAGTGGTAAGTCTATTAAAATGTAAACACGTTTTCGTATTGTCGTTATCCGAGGACAAGCTGTATGCGGGGATGGCTCAATGGTAGCGCGCTTGACTACCAGCCTGAGGGTTGGTGGTTCGAGTCCCCGCCCTGTCGAACCTGCTACGTAGAGTGAGGAGAGTCGCCAACTCTCTGTAATTCCAGGCTAAAGGAATCGCGAGGTGTGGTCACATCGAGAGGAAGGACCAGGACACTGCTTCGATAAGCTTAGCTTCTCAGTGTCCTAAAACTACCTTCGGATGCTAGGTAGCAATATAGAAAAAAAAAGAAGAAAAAAAAGCTGTATGCAAGACCCTACTAACAAGCATAAGCGTCAAATCTTCAGAAAACTTTAAAATTAATCGTGTAAAATCTTATTGCCTTTTTCTTCAAAAGAATTCCTCGAAGGTAACTTCAGTTAATTTGCCATGATCCCAGAGAAAGCCTCTTCTGTATCATCATTATTTTCAGAATGTTTATGTTTTATGAAAGGAAGTATGAAGGGACTATCTAAAGCTTTGATAAACATTAAAAGCACCATGAAGTCTAAAGTGCTTGAGGAAAGTCGATAGAATGTTTAAGAAAACTTCAATTTGTGAAGGTCTACAATATGGTAGTAAGCAAAAGTCTGTAGCTTTTATTGTTCACGATTTAGCAATTTGATGACGTCAGAACTTCAAAACCAGCAGAAATAGAAGAAACGCTGTGATGGTGGAAATAATGATGAGAGCAAAAATTATCTCTTTGAAATAATGGCAAATTTCCTAAAGTTCCCTTAATTCATTTGAAAGAAAAGGGCAATCACTTTTTACATGATTAATTTTAATACAAACAAATACAGTATAAATAATTGTACTTTGAACAGAGTTTAATTTTGTACGACGTTTCGGGCATAAACCCATTATCAAGCACATGCACATGCACATGCCCATTATCATGCACATGCAAATCTTTTTCGTTGGATTAAAATACACGATAGCTAAAATTAGTTAGCTAATTAATTCTAACGTTAAAAATAGATATACAAATATTAGATAAAAAAAGGTGGATAAAAGATTAATTTTAATGTTTACGAAGATTTGACACATATGCCTAAATTCTACAGTGAATTAGGATAATCAATAGAATGTTCAAGAAAATCTAAAAAAATAAAGTGCAAGTCAAACAAATGCAGTCTATTTTCGTCAATGTTTATTCTGTTAAAATTCATCAAAGCAAGCAAGATGTCGACTAAATTTGGAGATTACGCATGCTGGCTAACCAAAACAATTACAACTCTCGGAACGTCACCAACATTTGGTTGTGCTACTAACCTTTATTGTTTGCATGTGCTTTTGATGTCAGGTGCCAAATTAATTTGAAACATATTGCAGATTGTAGAAATGACTTTCAAGTTATGAGAATTCTGGTTTTTTCGAGCTACCTGATATTAAAGAATAGAGTATGCCCTGAAATCACAAATGGTGATTGTCTCTGCAGCACCCCTTATGTAGTTGCATCTATCCTTTATAAGTTATGTTTTATATTAAACTCGAACTTTAAGGTCATTTAAAACTCGAACTGTTTGTAATTTAGTCCTTGCCACATTAAAAAAGTTTCAAAATCAGTTACGCAATAAATACCCCATTCACACTGATACCGTTAAACTAGCTTTATCTAAACCAGGTTACATTTCAACCAATCAAATGAATTGAATTTCTTGGATTGACCAATGAAAACACAACATTTGATGAATGGGGTATTAGGTGGAATTTTCAAGAAGTATTGGGAAAATCAAGAAACAAGATCTAACGTCCGGCCCATGTTTCGTATGAAGTCATGCAACAAAGATACCATTGTAATTATCAGCTCATGTCCTGTTATTCCGAATTGTATCCTTCTTTTCACAGCTACCTGTGTTGATCAATATGCTTCTTGCCCTGACTGGGCCAAGTGGGGCCATTGCACATTGAACCCAACTGTTATGTGGAACTGTGTACAGAGTTGTGCACAACATTGTTCAGGTTTGATTAACGTTCTCTTCTTCTTTTTAGCGTTTGAACTTTTAATATGAGTCTCATTTAGACTTCACAGTTATCGCTAGTACATTAAGATCCAAAAATTTTGGACGGTGAAAGTTTCGGACAAGATTCTATCAGAAAATTGTTTGTCCGAATCGCATTCGACAGCATCGAAATTTTGTTTCGATGTATTTTTTTCTCACGATACTTCTAATCTGAAGCATTCAGTGTCAATCTTTGGCTAAAATCAGGTTAATGCTATACAATTATAACCAATTAGCCTGTACGCTAAATATTCTGACACATTAATAAAGTTATTGATTGATTGATTGATTGATTGATTGATTGATTGATTGATTGATTGATTATTTCAAGCGAAAGATTTTATCTGAAAAAAGTTGTAAAGAGGAAAGTTTCGAAAATTGCCCGAAACTTTTTTTACGAATTTTTTGGTCTCAAACTTTCCGTCCGAAAGATTTGGGTGATAATGTAATCGTTGCTGCCTTGATTTGAATTTTGATTTCTTAATGCTAGGTAGCAGCAACCTCGATTCCATGGCTATCAGTGTCTTCGGCCTCCCTTCAGCGCACATGATACCCCTGGTACCTACCTGACAATTCGTGGTTAACGTAATATAATTTATGTCAAAAAATTATGCATGCCCAACACAACAATGCCGACAAATTCAGACATCATTGTTACCCTTGGCTCGAGGTTGAGGTAGCAGGACTTTCCATGTTCTCATGGCAGATTTATGATTGAAGGATCTCTTTGTTCTATTGCCAGCAGCTCTTCTTTTTGTTCTGGTA
>REGM01000019.1:1574485-1605633 GCA_004194415.1 Aurelia aurita | reverse complement strand
CCCCCCCCCCCCGTGTAGGACCCTGCTAAGAGCACTGTGAGTCTCGGGTATGCAAAGTTGAGTTTTAATCTTATAAAAGACTACGTGTAATATGGAATGAACATGCGACAAAACTAAAGTCCATAAAATAGTGACAACAAGCGCTAATCTTTGTCGAGGGAATGAAGAATTTCGGGAGAATTTCTAAGAAGGATTGTATCGTCATCCCTTATCGTCATCCATTATGAAAACTAACGTATCACCAGCAGAGACGTAGGAACCGGGGGGCACTGGGGGCATGAGCCCCCAAAATTTGAAATAAACGAGAAATCGTCCTTTTTGTTTGAGGAAACCCCCCTCTAGCTTAACTTGACGTGTCGTGCCCCGCCAAATGCTTCCTACGGCCCTGATCACCAGACAAGGAAAACTGATATTCTAAGAAGAGAACGTTTGTTACAAGAGTATAGGGATTCCTAGAATATCAGGAAGGATGCTATAATTTCTCGGCCAAATTCGAGCAGTTACCGGTATTCTTGAAACAGTCGTTCGTCAATGCTCACTTTTTAGAAGAAACCGGTTATAAGAAACTGTAGGCTCAATTTGTCAATTTTTAAGAAACTGACTGTACTACCTGGACTAAAAAAGCTAAGAAACTTTTGTGGTTTGCAGCTTTAATTTTCCATGTCGCCGAGAAATGTTTGACACTGTACAGAATTGACAATATTTTTATGTGTTGACATTGTTTTGAGTGTGAATCCTGTTAATTTCGTTTTAAAAGAAACTCAACTCTCAGACAGAGTGCAAACATTAAGAAACTCCAGTACTGGGAAAAATTATTTAAGAAACTATTTATTTTCATCAAGGAAATCTTTTTCATATTTTTATTATATTTTCACTTGTTTCCTGTATCATATTTAGAGCGTAAAGTACTTGATATTAACGTCTAAATATTGGAAAGGCTTCAAAAACTATGGTCTTGAAATGTTCACGAAGGCAAAAGAAATAAACATGAAGATTGTTATGGAACTTGTAAGAAACTCTGAGTACTCGAAATCTGATAATTTTAAGAAGCTATCAGTACTCTCAAATTCTTAGTTTCTCATAAAAGAATACGTGCAACGGAATAGAAAGACAAGAAAGTAATCAATCATTTTTGAAATTTCATCTTTTCCAAAAACAAGCACCTCCCTGTTGAAGTATAACAGTAATTTCAATAAAAATACGACTTGTACGAAGAATATGACTAAATACACTTGTACGAAGAATATGAATGTATCTATTCATATTCTTCGTACAAGTGGTATTTTTATTGAAATTACTGTTATACTTATACAAACGACGAACAGCACGCACAACAACATTGTTTTTCTATTACCTCCCTGTTGAGTATGACACTTCCATTTCGAATTCTTTTCCACCTGCACACGCATGACATTTGGCATCTTCACATTTTTAGGCTGGAAATACAGAAGAAGAGTTTTCATGGTCGACGTATATGAAATGTCTACAAAGAAATCACTCCAAACTAAAGCAGTTTACACACAAAGAACTCCTCTAAATGACAATTAAAGATATGTCGAACCGAAAGAAGGCACCGACGCATTCTGATTTATCAGTTATCGAAGTGAAATCAAAGGTAAGTTGGTCACTGTGAGCTGTGGTGATTGTCCAGGACATCTTTATGGCCTAAATGCCGTGCCCTGTTGGATACCATTACTTTGGCATGCAAACTAGTTTTACTGACTGTTCATGTATTTTATCAGGACGCAAGTGTATATATTTGTGTGTCTTGATAATAAGGAACTATATTTATTGGAACTGTAAGTCTTCAAAGATGGGATGGCTCGAAGAGTCTTTTCCCAAACAGTTTAGGCCCACTGACTGAAAATCAGAGAAACTCACTTCACTTGCAAAAGTAAACCATTGTTTGCATAGAATAATTGTCCTATATTGAACTGATTGTGCCTCAAGTTTACAAAATGTGCTATCCATCCTAAACCATGGTAGATTTGGGAAATTGCATTGTCAATTTGACACCACAATCATTTATTTACAAATCGTGAGGAAAACTGATAAATGTTTCAGTTCTCCACCTATTGTTTGGTTGATATCACAAAGTGTTGTATAGTAGATAGAAAACTTTGCCCTTTGCACATGATTGCAATCAAAGGTCTACAGAATCTGAAAATTTCCAGATCTTGCTGGGCTTTTTTATATGAGATATTTATCACTTAACATAAGATGAAATAGTGCAAAAAGTATCATGCATGAGTTAAAAACTTCTCTGTTTCAAAAAATGGACAAGCATATTTTTAACAATTTAATTGAGAGTTCCTGCATGTTCAAACAGAACATAGTCTATTTATGTCTTAAGGTAGTTACCCTACAAATAAGCTAACTTTGTTATTAAGGATGGTATGAACCTGCTGTTTTAACATCATGGCAGCCAAAGTTTGTCGACACAAATTTTGGGAAAAAATTTGCATAAATTTACATAATTATGACATAATTTGCATAACAATAAGCCGAAAATGCCAACCTTTTCATGTCTCATATTTTGGTGATTAGCAGATCAAACTCTTTGAAATTTGGCAGATATGTAGGATATATAGTGTTCTAGGGACAAGACTATTTATATTGGATTATCTCAATATTTGCCAATTTTATTGCCGTTTTTCCATTTTCTTAACATTCCTACCGATCGCATCATTTGCATAATCATACATAAAAGGTCCCAGATAATTCAAAAAAAATAAATAATAGTCTTGTCCCTCAAGGAGGAGTAGTTGATGCTATATGGAAGTTTTCACAGTATTTCATTGAGGGGTTTTTGAAAAATCTGACATGAAAAACTCAATATTGTGTGAAAACAGCTTATCCGGAAAATGCCATTTAAAGATTGTCGTACTTCAAAGTTCTAATGTCCACCAGCTACATATGAATCTCCACCCTCCTTTTCCTTTTCTTTGTCTATGAATCCTTTTCTTATGCTTCTAAGCTGCTTTCTCCTTTTCTTGGCTTTGTCAGACTGTCTTTTTTCAGTTGCCTTGACCCTCTTCAACAATTTTTCTATTGACTTTTTTTGGGTCAAGTAACCAGGTGTAACATTGAAGTGTGAAAGTATCTCATGAACCCCCTTTGGACCATCATTAAATTCTATGATTGCTGAGTTTACACCAATTTCCAACACATTCCTTTGCACAAAAATATTTTTTGGACACTTTGTCCAAATAATGTTGTTTAGGGCCTCATTGCAGTTTTGAGTTTTGCCGTGGAGACACTTTTCCAGGAGTTCATCACTACTTAAGTCTTTGAAGATGGGCACTAAGAGATCATGAATCCACTGAGGCAGATTGATATTCTTTTTGTACTTTGAAGTTCCATTGATCTGATCTTGTTTCCATTTGCACCATGAGTCTGGACCAGTTGGGCAATAGCGATGCCGATAACTTTCATCTTTGAATTCAGTACAATGCCACAATATCGCACCTATTGCCTTCTTCATTCCATAGAGATTTCCTTGATTTTGCCTAATTGCCAAACCAAAATAATTTTGCATAGCATTTACTATTTTATCAGTCAGCTTCCCTCTACCAGATAATGGGGTTTTGCTGTTCTTGTACACTGTCCTTAAGGTCCTTAATCTGTTGCCCAAACGTTTTTGGACATGACCAATGCATTCAAGTTTGTTTGGTGTTACTCCATATTTCTCGTATGGTTTTGCCTGTACTACTTCTTTGAAAGATGAGGTATCTCCATCACCTATATAATCTTTAAATATAAGATTATGCTTGTCAGAAGATGAGCAAAAGATATCTATTGCCCCTGCAGCTTCCATTGCCCCTGATGATTTATGATGATTGATGCAACAATCATGATCGACTTTCCACCTGTCATATTCTGGCGTTCCTTTCCTTGACTCCCATCTTTGACATGCTTTGCAGTGCTTTGAGTAAACCTTGCTATCTATACATTTTCCATTTGATATTGCAGTTACGACACCATTTAGAGAGGAGTGTCCTCGCTTTTGCCATGAGCCATCTAGAGAACATTGACAAATGGTATTGCCTTGAATTGTCTCTACCTCAGATTGTCTTATCTCTGAAGCAGCTTTCTTTTGACTGGCCTCTGCTGCATTTTCATATGCATTGTAGAGGTCCTCGTACAAATTTGAATATGAGCTTTTTGATATTCCATGTATGTTCATGCATCGAGCAAAATTTTCAATACCATTGTGTCCTTTACCTATTTCCCTGAATGCAGTTACCATACGCACATTTACTTCATAATAATTTCTGCCACGTCCCTCCTTTGTTGCACATTCTCTAGACAAGTACCACTGTTTCTCCCAGGAGCATGAAGGACAGAAGAATTTTAGTTTGTTTGCAAAGCCCATTCTAGAGGAAAGAACATTAGTTATCTCAATTTTTGAAGAGCAGTCAGGGCACTTTGATAAACTGCTGAAAATGTCTTTCAGAATGCCAAAATTTAGAAAGATAAAGTAATCACTTGCATCTTCATTGGACTCTGCATCTTCCATGGACAGCTTTTGCCTCTTAGGTGTTGATGCTACAGCTGTGGAAGGCAATGCATTGGGTCTAACACTAACATTACTATTAGGCCCTTCTTCAGTGACGTTTTGTTGATTGCGATAGTTTGTCTCTTCTTTCTTGAATTTGTTTCCATAGAACTTTCTCTTCTTAAACGTTGACTTGCGAGATAATTTACGATTTCTCTTTGAACCCATATCGCATATAAACTTTCTTTTTCGAGTGAACAGTGAAACGCCTTTGAGTAACGAAAATTTTGTCTGGCCTACACCGGCTTTCCCTCTATCAATCATGGAAAATCATAATCATAATCATCAGATAACTGTACACTTAAACGAGGCTATCGTAAATGGAGGAATACGGACATGGATAGGTAACTGCCAATGACTTTTTGAGTGAAAATCTGGCAACAATCTTTGAATTTTTAGCCAAAACATTGGTTGCCATGTGGTTACTAAGGGCTAAAAATGTGAACACTACCAATAAATTCATGGTTTTTGGCGAAATTGCAAATAGGAATCAATGAAAATGTCATCAAAGGGAAAGATTGATAGTATTAGGATGCATTGGTGAACAATTTGCAATTTCAGAAAATTGGTCAAAAATTGAAATTATTTGTAGGGTAACTAAATAGTTTCCCTTTCTTTTTCAGTTTGAAAATGAATTCAGGAGGTTTGCTGTCAAACGTGGAGCCATCAGTTCACACCAAGAATTGTTTCAATTTGTTCAGAATGTACACAGACTTTATGAAATCCCATTTAGTATTTGGTACAAGGAACCACTTCATGGCGATGTCTTGCCAATAAATAACAACGAGAACTGCCTTCATGCACTAAATGGTGCTCAACCGATGCTTCGCCTCTTTTTGCAAAGAGGAGGTATGTTATTTTTGTGTTTTTTTCCCCAAAAACACGGTTAAAATTGTTGAGAACTGAATTGGAAAATCTTGCGCAGAATGTTTGTAAAGTATATTTTCATTCAATAATTGTGTGTTGAATCAAAACATGTGGAAATTTGATTTATATTTACTGTATGTAATAATGCACAGTAATCGATGAGAGCTTTGCAGGGAAATAATGCGAGAAGACCAAATAATTAAAAGAAATCTACAAATTTAAGATTACCCATACTGGGTAATCTTAGATTTGTAGATACTCTTAATAAGTTTTATGCTGCTGTAAGTATGAGATTAATTTGCCCATGACTTGACCAAATCAAAGACAGTGATAGAAAAAATGAATTTGCCTCTAGGCAAATTTTTAGTTGCAGATTTCTTGTCACTATAAAAAATTAAATCAAAAAGTAAAATGTAATTTCTGTCGTAAAAACAAGATGCATTGTAGTCATAACTATTCTAAAATGTAAATGTTTGTAAAACATAAAAACAGATCAGATTTTTATCAATTTCGCTGTAACCAAAGCTAGTGGAAATAGAATCCCTGTGGGAGAAACCGCAATAGACATTGATGTTGTTCTTTTAAAATTATCAAAACATGAATCAGATTTGTTTAAAATGTATGCAACAATACCTGAAGATGGGAGAAGTATCACTCAAAACGCGAGTAACACCGCAATAAACATTGATGTTGTTCTTTTAAAATTATCAAAACATGAATCAGATTTGTTTAAAATGTATGAATGATAAATATGAAGGGGAAATAGAAGCAGTATGGACTGAGTTCACAATACATTCACAAAAGATACTGATTGGAAATATATATAGACACCCAAAAGATACATCTTTCTTTGAAAAATTCCAGTTAGTACTGGAAAAGACCTGTCTTAAAAGGAAAAACCTGATTCTCGTTGGTGACTTTAATTGTGATATGAAGGAAGGAAATGTTAGCACTTCAAATTTGAAAAGAAAGCTGCTTGGTGTCCTGCATTCACACAGTTTGAAGAATGTCATCAAAGAATACACCAGAATAACTGAGAACTCACAAACATTAATTGATCTCTGTATTGTCAATGAAAGGCAGAAAGTGAACAAATCAGGGGTTTTGCATCTTGGGATATCAGACCATTCACTAATNTTGTGTGTTGAATCAAAACATGTGGAAATTTGATTTATATTTACTGTATGTAATAATGCACAGTAATCGATGAGAGCTTTGCAGGGAAATAATGCGAGAAGACCAAATAATTAAAAGAAATCTACAAATTTAAGATTACCCATACTGGGTAATCTTAGATTTGTAGATACTCTTAATAAGTTTTGTGCTGCTGTAAGTATGAGATTAATTTGCCCATGACTTGACCAAATCAAAGACAGTGACAGTGAGCCTCTGGGCAAATTTTTAGTTGCAGATATCTTGTCACTATAAAAAATTAAATCAAAAAGTAAAAAGTAATTTCTGTCGTAAAAACAAGATGCATTGTAGTCATAACTATTCTAAAATGTAAATGTTTGTAAAACATAAAAACAGATGAATCAGATTTTTATCAATTTCGCTGTAACCAAAGCTAGTGGAAATAGAATCCCTGTGGGAGAAACCGCAATAAACATTGATGTTGTTCTTTTAAAATTATCAAAACATGAATCAGATTTGTTTAAAATGTATGCAACAATACCTGAAGATGGGAGAAGTATCACTCAAAACGTCTTCACAGTAGAACAACCAACTTATGCCCAGTGCAGAATTAAAACATTAAAACATTTTTAAACTTAGTGTATTATAGAAAATATACAAAATTAAATAAATATAAATAGTTCAAATATTTATTTAAATCATAAACAACTATTATATATATATATATATGTTTCTTTGTGAATATAGTGCATTGCTATTTGTTATATAAAACAGTTTCCTTGTGGAATTGATGGTCATGAAAGTTTGCAATTTAAAATTTTAGTTGCTTTTACTTTCAAATTGTTACACAATTTGTCATTGGTTATTAGGTGAATCACTGATAAAAACCCACTTCCCTTATTCCCACAAGAATTTCATTGAGACCATGATAATTGGATATTTTACCATTGTTTCATTCACTTTATAACTTGTGAATGAGATTAATTGTTATAAAGAATGAAAAATATGTCATCATCATTTGAAAAGATTGCAGGCAAGGGCTCAAGTAAATATTGTCAAATTAATCAGGATAATGTGGGGAAGATGGTTTTGTTGGGAGCCTTTAGTTGTAGGAGCTGTGCACATAGATTATTAGCTGCAGATTCCCAGATAAAAATGTATACTGAAAAGTCAAAGGTTTAGCCAACATTAGCATTATTTTTAACAACTTTAGTCCAGTTGTGTTTCCTTTGAAAACAATATAACTTTGTTGAAAGGTATGAGCGGGGCTTTTAGGGTACCCAAAACTACAAAACTGCGACAAACTATAGACAAAACCGAAAAACTATAAACAAATGCAGGGGCGTCGCCAGGGGGTCCACCCCAGTTTCTAAAGGTAGTATTTATTCATGAGCTAAAAAGGTGTAAAAAGTACTGGGTATACCTTTCAGAACTTAGTTCCATACTAAGTCCACCCCACTTTTTAGGGGTTTTAGGGCTTGCGACGCCCCTGAGTAAATGAAGTTTTGGATAACCCTGCTGGAACGATTGGATAACACAGAAAACCGATGAAATATGTACTGTAGTTCTTCAAAACCGTGAACTGATTACACTTTTTCAATAACACCATGTAAAACTACTCTTTTGATAGGCGAGAAATGAAAACTGAGCTGTAAATCTGAAGTTCCCCTGAAGTAGGTTGGATTTGGTCTTTGTTTCCCATGATAAGACCAGCTTAGATCTTTAAAATGTTGGTGTAAAATTATATGACCTATTTCTTTGAATGTAATGGCTTGAAAGAAACTTTAGCTACTTTTCTATAATTCTGCCATTGGACTTTTCAGAAATCTTGAAATTTTCGATATTACAGCGTATTTTACTGTATATTTCAACTCATTTGAGGATGTGATGTTATCAAATTTCTAAATCGTAAACCAGAAGAGTGAAAGACTTGTGCTTGATACCATATCGTAGACATTCATAAACTATAGTTTCCTTGAAAATTATTCTATTTTAGAAATTATGATTGTTTTAAATTTTTTTCAAAACTTTTCTTGATTTCTCAAAAAAGAAGGAAAACCCTCTAATTCTGAAAATATTCAAAATTTCTTGAAAGTCCAATGGTAGAATTATAGCAAAGTTCCAAAAGTTTCTTTCATTCCATTTAATTCAAAGAAATATATAGGTCGTAGAATTTTAACCCACCTTTTTAAAGATTTGCAACCTATGCTTCCAACTGGTACAATTGTGTAGATTTTCTTTCACCAAAATATAGCCTGGTAAACTTTTTACTCATCCATTATATGTTGGAGCTACTCAAATCTGTACTCAAATAATACGTGTGTAATCTTTCAGGTGATGGAGATGGCTTCGTCAATGGAACACTACCGCGAGAATCGAAACGAAAAAGTGTTTTCAGTACATTTGGTGTTGGTACATTGTCAGCTACAGCTGCACCTCCAGTTAACATGGCCAAATTGGCAATTGGTGTTCCACAAGATTTCCGTCGCGTTTCAGCCATCATCGACGTCGATATTCTTCCGGATACGGTTAGACGCGTCAGGTTATGCAAGCACAACTCAGACAAACCGCTCGGCTTTTACATTCGCGATGGCACAAGTATCCGCGTCACTCCAGAGGGCATTGAGAAAGTACCCGGTATATTCATATCACGACTCATACCGGGTGGCCTAGCGGAGAGCACCGGACTTCTCTCCGTCAATGATGAAGTCTTAGAAGTTAATGGTATTGAAGTTTCGAGTAAATCGCTCGACCAAGTCACAGATATGATGGTCGCAAACAGTCATAATTTGATAGTAACTGTAAAACCGGTGAATGATATTCCTACGAAATCAAGCAGCTTAAGAGGCCAGCCTAACATAAGCCAACGTCGCATAACAACAACAAACTCGATGCCACCCAACATGAAGCTAGGCACGGCCACAAACGGCAAGTATGGACTTATGAACTCGTCAAGCGGAATTATTGAGAATGCCCATGAACCCTTGCCTGATAGTGACGACGAAGAGGATCATATCACATCTGACGGGGTCGTACATGTTTGATTATCGCTTTTATTAGCTATTTTTTAATAAAAGTTTTATCCTGGATTTTGTAGGCACATTATTGTTCAAAGCGCTGCCAGAGGAGAGATAATTGTGTTCAGTTAACTAGGCGACTAGGGGCCTTTACTGAACCGTGTTCAGGGATGTTTTCTCTTAATTAACGAACCACATACCTTATCTTGAGGTTTCCTTCGTGGCCCTTTTTGGTCCAAATGTCCAGGCTAGTATTCCCTTGGCTGTATTTCTACAGGATTTCATACCGTTGCTCCCCGTCGCTTAAAGGTAATGTTTTTAAGGGGGGTTAGTTTTTAAACGGGTACACCAAACCATTTTTATAGTGCTATTCTAAGAAAGGAGTGAGAACCATGTTTTTATGATACGTTGCCTGGAAAACCAAAAATTAAGGCCTTTTTTGTACGTTTTGGAAATTTTATAATTATGTCCTTGTGGTTTTTATCGTCAAGAATCAACTCCAAATTTAGTTCATTTTAGAATGAAGCGGTTGTGTCAGTTTTCTATGACATCAGAACGTTCAACTAAAGATCACTAAATATGTATCACCGGAGCCTCAGGACACGAAATTGGCGTAGATCGTTGGCTGAAATATCTTTAAAACCAATTACAGCAAAACAAATCTTCCTGCAGAAGCTGACCTATTTTCAATGTGGAAATCCCAAAAATCTTCAACGGAAAAATATTCTTTAAACTATTATAGAGATTTAAGTATTACCTGTTCTTCGTACACCGACTCAGTTTGGGCTAGTTGGATTCGTGGATGCTAATTTCAATGCAGCTTACGGTATATCAATCGACAGACCTTTTAGCTATTTTGCAAGCATTCTAGTTCGACCGATGCTTATACATTTTGTAGAAATCTGACGAATTTTTTAATTTGCAGAACAGAACAGTGATAACAGCTCGAACGCCGCTTAGTCGTAGCTATCGAATAAAATTTAGACAAATATCGCTCGATCTAGACTCTTCTCTAGAATAGTTAAAAGGTCTATGGTTGAATGTGACAGATTTTTAGTATGGCCACATTAATCAATCGGGAGAAAGCATTATCAAGGGAAGAGTTGTTTAGGGGACCTTTTATCTTAGCTAAATTTCTTACCTCCCAAAACTACTTAGATTTATTGGTAATGATATGCCTTCATAAAGTATGTAGCGGTGCATATGCCTATCGATGTATTTTGTATTTAGTTAACTTTGAACGTTATTATGAGTACGATAGATAGAAGTAAAATTTCTTCTGTCGTAGTGATCTTTCCATATCAAGTTAAATTCCCGTCACAGGAGCTGCAAATAATGTATTGGGAACTGAAAAAATGCCAAGTGAATCAGGCCATTCCAAAGCAAACAGTTGAATCAATTCTAATTTGCCATTTCGTACAATTTTTACTAATAGAAAAGTGTGTTGCTTGATGTCTTGAATTTATCGCAAAGAAGCACTGTGACAAATTTCAATACAAAGTACAGTCACAAAATTTGATAAAAAACGCAGTAAATTTTGAATCCTCTAATTTTTCAATTATTGTTGTCCAGCAAAAATACTGTATTTTGCATGGAGAGACGAAAATGACTTTGCAGATGAGGCATCCGCCAAAAACGAACCTTTTAGGATATACCATACTGATTTGTTTTTGTACCACTTTACTTTCTTGTATTATGCTTAGGTGGACATCCTTAAATTTATTCAGATATTGCATATTGTAACTAATGTCTTCTCGAGGTTTTTGCAAAATTACCCTTGAAGCTGGCTCATCGTACCATGGAGCTCTGCAGGAAACCATGTCATAATAGCATAGCCTCCAAATCCTTGGCATCTTTAAAAACACATTGCATTGATGGTTAATGCATGTTCTGTTTGATTTAATGGCTTGAAAGGAACTTCAAATACGTTGCTATAATCCTATATGTAGCATGTCTGATATCTTGATTATTTTCACAATAACAGCGTCTGCTTTGCTTGGGCCAGTTTTGAGAATGTGACGTCATCAAATTGCTAAATCGCAAACTAGAAAAGCTACAGATTTCTGCTTGCAGCCATATTATAGACCTTCATAAACTATGGTTTTCTTGAAGATTGTACAGTTTTTCATATTTCAATTTAAGATCTGCGATTATTTAAAAAAAGTTTCATTACTTTTCACGAGTTCTTTCAATGAAAAGAAAACCACCGTTATTCTGAAAATAATCAAGATATTAGAAAGGCTACATATAGGATTATAGCAACGTACCTGAAGTTCCTTTCAAGCCATAAAATGAAACGAAAGATGCATTAACCATCAATGCAATGTTTTCCAAAGATTTGGAGGCTATGCTTGTCATAATTAATTTTAACCTTCATTTGTAGTCTTAATCTTAAGTTAAAGTCTCCCTGTGATTCTCTTGGGTATTTTTGTAAGTAATGGGTAACAACAAAGATTTATATCTGAAGCATGTTTATACTCAGCGACGTAGCGCTCAAGGACTCATTGACTCAATATTCTGTCCGTAGATTATGTTTAAACTGATGTAAGTTATATATATTGTATTTTGAATAGGAAATCTGGGATTTTATTAAAATTCCGTAAGCTATCCATGCTATTTATTCTGTGTTGTTTCTGTTGATACGGCGCTTGCATCTCTTTCATTACATACCGAGTTTCGCATAAAATGGTAACAGATTTGATAAAACCTGACACTTAACATAGATATCTATCTTGAGAATTCAAAATTACCGTCATCGCCAAACCAGAGCTTTGAGCTAAATGACGTAGCAATTTTTGTCAGACATGTTCATGTTTTTTCAATTTTTAAATTCCTCTACATACAATCAACAACCACTAATAAAAATAAAATACGAGAATATAGTAGCAATACAATGCAGAAAATGCAACTATAGTAGGTAGGAGAATTCTTAAATGAGGAACTCTCCCAGTCGCTAAACTAATAGAGGATTGAGGATTGAGGATTGACCTTGTTGTCATTCATAAAATATCCTAACAATGCTAAATTCATAAAGTATTAATGCTGTTCGTAGCACTTTCAAGTGACATAATTTTGAATTTACCATTTGGTATTAATGAATTAATGTACTAATATAATGATCAGTAACAAATTTGCAATGCAAGCTCAAAGATGTTTCATCGGTGAAAGAAACTTGGAACTTTAAGGAGAGAATATTTCCATCCAAAAAAGCACCTAATTTGCTCAATAATTCAAATATATTTCTTCGATGGTCAACTTGCACTTTTTTATGACTTGTCTTTAAATAAAAACACGCAATACATCTTTGTCATGAAAAGCTTTTAAAAAGTTTCTTAATGATTTTCAAGCACGTGACCTACAGCCATTATGCCACTCAAGTTTTCTTTTTCCGGAGTTTCCGTTTGAGTAGTATAATGGCTCTAGGTCATGTCATTCAGACACGCGCTTCGCTCTCGATAAATCACGAACGAAATAAAAAAGAAGAAAAATACTCGATGCATCATCCGAAAATCTAATTTTGAATTCAGAATTTCCAAAAGCCCATGTCTAAACACGCCATTTTTTGCCTTTTTAATTTTTTTGGCCACACGCTGGATTATCAAATACAATAGACTATTTATAATTCAAATCAAATCATCATTATTTAAAGTTGGTGTAACATAGTTCTAAGAAACTAATTAATACCAACTATTTACAATATAATAAATTGGTGACAATTTTCGTGTTCTATAAGAATTGTGTCATTGCCTACCAAATTGGTGACAATATTCGTGTCCTATCAGAATTGTGTCATTGCCTAGCAAATTGGTGACAATATTCGTTTTCTATAAGAATTGTGTCATTGCCTACCAAATTGGTGACAATTTTCGTGTTCTATCAAAATTGTGTCATTGCCTACCAAATTGGTGACAATTTTCGTTTCTATCAGAATTGTGTCATTGCCTACCAAATTGGTGACAATATTCGCGTTCTATCAGAATTGTGTCATTGCTACCAAATTGGTGACAATATTCGCGTTCTATCACAATCGTGTCATTGTCTACCAAATTGGTGCCAATAATCGTGTTCTATCAGAATTGTGTCATTGCCTACCAAATTGGTGACAATATTCGTGTTCTATCAGAATTGTGTCATTGCCTACCAAATTGGTGACAATATTCGTGTTCTATCAGAATTGTGTCATTGCCTACCAAATTGGTGACAATATTCGTGTTCTATCAGAATTGTGTCATTGCCTACCAAATTGGTGACAATATTCGTGTTCTATCAGAATTGTGTCATTGCCTACCAAATTGGTGACAATATTCGTGTTCTATCAGAATTGTGTCATTGCCTACCAAATTGGTGACAATATTCGTGTTCTATCAGAATTGTGTCATTGCCTACCAAATTGGTGACAATATTCGTGTTCTATCAGAATTGTGTCATTGCCTACCAAATTGGTGACAATATTCGTGTTCTATCAGAATTGTGTCATTGCCTACCAAATTGGTGACAATATTCGTGTTCTATCAGAATTGTGTCATTGCCTACCAAATTGGTGACAATATTCGTGTTCTATCAGAATTGTGTCATTGCCTACCAAATTGGTGACAATATTCGTGTTCTATCAGAATTGTGTCATTGCCTACCAAATTGGTGACAATATTCGTGTTCTATCAGAATTGTGTCATTGCCTACCAAATTGGTGACAATATTCGTGTTCTATCAGAATTGTGTCATTGCCTACCAAATTGGTGACAATATTCGTGTTCTATCAGAATTGTGTCATTGCCTACCAAATTGGTGACAATATTCGTGTTCTATCAGAATTGTGTCATTGCCTACCAAATTGGTGACAATATTCGTGTTCTATCAGAATTGTGTCATTGCCTACCAAATTGGTGACAATATTCGTGTTCTATCAGAATTGTGTCATTGCCTACCAAATTGGTGACAATATTCGTGTTCTATCAGAATTGTGTCATTGCCTACCAAATTGGTGACAATATTCGTGTTCTATCAGAATTGTGTCATTGCCTACCAAATTGGTGACAATATTCGTGTTCTATCAGAATTGTGTCATTGCCTACCAAATTGGTGACAATATTCGTGTTCTATCAGAATTGTGTCATTGCCTACCAAATTGGTGACAATATTCGTGTTCTATCAGAATTGTGTCATTGCCTACCAAATTGGTGACAATATTCGTGTTCTATCAGAATTGTGTCATTGCCTACCAAATTGGTGACAATATTCGTGTTCTATCAGAATTGTGTCATTGCCTACCAAATTGGTGACAATATTCGTGTTCTATCAGAATTGTGTCATTGCCTACCAAATTGGTGACAATATTCGTGTTCTATCAGAATTGTGTCATTGCCTACCAAATTGGTGACAATATTCGTGTTCTATCAGAATTGTGTCATTGCCTACCAAATTGGTGACAATATTCGTGTTCTATCAGAATTGTGTCATTGCCTACCAAATTGGTGACAATATTCGTGTTCTATCAGAATTGTGTCATTGCCTACCAAATTGGTGACAATATTCGTGTTCTATCAGAATTGTGTCATTGCCTACCAAATTGGTGACAATATTCGTGTTCTATCAGAATTGTGTCATTGCCTACCAAATTGGTGACAATATTCGTGTTCTATCAGAATTGTGTCATTGCCTACCAAATTGGTGACAATATTCGTGTTCTATCAGAATTGTGTCATTGCCTACCAAATTGGTGACAATATTCGTGTTCTATCAGAATTGTGTCATTGCCTACCAAATTGGTGACAATATTCGTGTTCTATCAGAATTGTGTCATTGCCTACCAAATTGGTGACAATATTCGTGTTCTATCAGAATTGTGTCATTGCCTACCAAATTGGTGACAATATTCGTGTTCTATCAGAATTGTGTCATTGCCTACCAAATTGGTGACAATATTCGTGTTCTATCAGAATTGTGTCATTGCCTACCAAATTGGTGACAATATTCGTGTTCTATCAGAATTGTGTCATTGCCTACCAAATTGGTGACAATATTCGTGTTCTATCAGAATTGTGTCATTGCCTACCAAATTGGTGACAATATTCGTGTTCTATCAGAATTGTGTCATTGCCTACCAAATTGGTGACAATATTCGTGTTCTATCACAATCGTGTCATTGCCTATCAAATTGGTGACAATATTCGTCTTCTATCAGAATTGTGTCATTGCCTACCAAATTGGTGACAATAGTCGTGTTCTATCACCACCGTGTCATTGCCTACCAATATACAAAGATATAGAAAATTACACGGTATTTACAAGCTACATAACGTATGAACTGGCTACTTACAGATTTTACAATTACATTTTTCACCCATCCAGGCTTTTATCTTTATTTTAATGCTTGCAACTGTTGGTAGCTCCTTTATTTCATCGCAAAGAGAGTTCCATAATAGGCTTCCTCTGAATGAGAGTGACTCCATGCCAAAGTTTGTTTTCCTCGTTACCGGTAACTTGCAGAGATGCTTAGTTCTGAGATCATATTGGATCTCTTTCCTTTCATGAAGGTACCAAATGTATGATGATTTTGATGGCTCATTGATTTATAAATTTCTAGCATCAATTCTTGGAGATCTTTGATATGGATCGTTACGGTGTCACTTTTCTCCAGAAATGTATGAAGGGAAGAGTCACAATCACTGTTGAGCGTTCTCAACGCACGCTTATGAGTTCGGTTTATCTTATCATTGGCATCTTTGCCGCAAAACATCCACACTAGTGGGCAGTAGTTACAGCTCGAAATAATTACCACGTTACACAGGTTCATTGCCCGCTCTCTTGAGAGATAACTACTTAGCTTCCTAAATGCACTGACTTTTCTGTTTGTTTTGTCGCAGTGTGTTTTTACATGCTTACTAAATCGAAGCTGATTGTCAATTTCTATGCCAAGGAGTTTCATATGTTCAATGGATGATATTTTTCACCCTCAATATTTAAGCGTAACTTTTATCCTCCATTTAGTCCAAGGAACATTATACTTGGAATCTATGAGATCTCATCTTTTAACTTGGGTTATTTTATTCCGTGTTATTCCCTCTAAATTTTCTGCAATCTTACAAGTTACAATACAGACGTAAGTAATTCAAAGTGAAATTTAAAGACTAACCGTGATCCTGTGCACGCCGAATAAAAAGCAAAACAAACAGAACCTATGCCAGAAACGACTTTCAGGTCATATGAAAGTCAAGTTTGGGACCGCAAAGGATCATGGTTAGCTATATGTCTTTAAGTGCCAATTCTGCGACAAACATGTCTCGAAGGAAAGATGCACTCAACATTAGATTTATTACATGAGTCGTTTTGATTTAATGCTGACTTTTTGTCACGAAATTCAATTCAATTTAAAAAGCTGCAACGAATGTAGCAATGTAGCTTTACTTGGAGTACTTGACGGGGATGTGCGAAGGACAGAGCAGAGAGAAGGGAGCTGTGTTGGTGAGTTTGGTTGTGTTGGTCCATCGCTATTTCATTTGAAATAAATATGATAAAGTAGCTCAAAGACGGAATAACTGCCACAAAAATAACCGAAGATGTTCTTGGTCGAAGAAGTGCAAAAGCTTGATAGAAATCAACGATGGAATTACACTTTTCAGGTATGCAAAATTGATGGGGAAGTGATCAGTCTGGGTTCCCTCTTCTTATCGTATGGCGGCCTAACATAACTAATCTCTGGTTGTAAAAAGTGTTTGGGACTTTGGACAGGGACTTGTTTTAGAAATATGAGCATAACTAGAGTTGTTTATGAGGGTCATCAAGGCAGTAAGTTTTGGATTCACTATGAGAGTTATTTCAGATCGAAAACTTGACTCAAAAACAAAAATGCCAGCTCTCTAAACGAAAGCCCCATTAGAGGCAGGCCTAAACTAAACAACACACAACAGAGGTGTGGACTATTAAAAGACCACGATTGGGAATATCGGACAAAGACCAGGAAGGAGGGGTGGGTTTATATAATGCTCCTGTTAAGAATATATTCACAAATTTATTTTCATGAAGAAGATGGATGGTTGGAAGAAGAGGCTTTCTGAAGAAAACAACACAATCATCACTCCCTGAAATTATAGAGTTTGGCTATGTGTGGGAGGAACGAATTCCCCCACACAAATTTTGCACTTTAATTGAGTCCATGAATTTGTTTTGTGCAGATTAACTAATGTAACTGATGGTGTTGTTGCGCAGAGTGGTGTTATCCTCTGACTTTGCAACCAGATCAGTTCACTTGGACAGGGTTTGAGCCCCACCCACACCAACCGAGCATCATGACAAGTGGTTGTGGACTCGATTAGTGCTTAGCTTCTTCTGTGATCCCAGCTCTTGGCACTAAAACCACAACTTTACATGCACCAGTTCAATGCATCAATTACTTCTCATGAAAAGATTTTGTTCTGTAATTTGTCCATATGTTTGTTTATACAGTAGATACTTTTTGAGGCCATCAATATTGAAAATTATAAATTTTTTGTTACAGAATTAGATAAGTAGGTTCAGAGAATGTGTTATGTATGTATATTTGACAAATTATGACTGGTTCTGGAATCCATTTTTTGAATGACTGATTTTCAGAATGGCTGATTTTTAGTGGGGTATATTTTAACATAGCCTCACTTTATGGGTTTTGATAAAACATTGCTTAGACTGTTTACACCAGTTCTTACACATGCTCTTTTGCACAGGTATTGAATCTGGAAACCAGGAAGATTGTGGAAGACTTTACATTAAAAGCTGCAAGACTTCCAGAGCATAGAAATTTAAATAGATACAGAGATGTACTTCCATGTAAGTTAATAATAATTTAGTATAAATTATGATTAACATAAAGATGGCATCACTGAAATCTGACCACGGTTCAATCTCACTTATGTACAGATGTTGAGAAAGTGTGTGAGTATGGGGGCAACACTGCTCCCGGGAAATATTTGGTGGTTGTTAGGCCACAGGAAAATTTTTCTTCAAATATAAAGATCTACTTTATCACACGTAGAAATTATTTTCAAAAGCATAAATACCAAACAGGTCAATATTGTTTCTTACTGTTTCTTTGTAATTAAAAAGAGACTCTTGTTGACTTCCTTGCCATAGACTATCATGTAGCCAATTCATTTTAAGCAAATATTACCACAGGAATTTTTTACCTTAAAATGTAGACCAGGAAATAAAAACATTTTCTTAGCCACTGGTACAATATATCTTTTGCTAATAAGGCTGCCCATCTAAAACTATACGTTGTTACGCTTTGTCATGGTAAATTTTGTACCTAAATGTCATATTTTCATTTCTAGATGATCATTCAAGGATAGAGCTAAAAGATGGGGAGATGGACTACATAAATGGCAATCTTGTTGAGGTAAGCATGCTTAGACAATCTGACCTGAAACAAATTCTGTAAAAGAAATTTTCAATGGTAAAATATTACACTGTATTTAGATGTGATACAATACAGTATATCCATGGAATGTTGAGTATATATTACATATATAATTGTTTGCATTACCAGACCAGATTATACACATAAGTGAAACTTTAAATGTAATACACCAGTTCACAGTTTCAAGAAATGTCTGCACACGCAACTTGTAGTTAACACATAGTTGGATGCATGCCAATTTTGGGAAGAAACATGACATAAAAATTGGTGCAATACAATAGGTTAATCCCCAAGATGCGCATGCATCTAACTACTACTTATTAACAATAATTTGTGCAGGCAGACATTTCTTGGAAATGTCAACTGATGTTTTCTGAAAGCTTATAAGATATTGTGCTGTTTTTTATGAACAAAATAGAATATATACTAGTTTTTATGATTTCCTTTTCCATACAAAAATATGGCCTATTTTTGTGTTCGGTAATGTAGGCCCCCCCCCTCCCCCTCACTCAATTGTACTGCCAAATTTTTGGATTTAGCACTACAGATCAAAGAAAATTATTTTGAACTCTTTGAATATTTATACTCAGAGAACGATTCTTGACACATATGGAATAATCTTTCCTTGTATATATTTCAAAATGTCCATGCAGTTATAAAATAATTCCTGCACTGTGAGAAAAATTCTTTGGAAAAGTTTCTTCTACTATATCATTAATTCTTGTTTGTAAGAATGCTGTCTAAGAAAGCAAGAATTCTTCCTGCTTTAACAAGATTTCTGTCATCAAGCAAGACCCCGGTGAAAAATCCTCCAGGATCCTATCAGGATCTTGTCAGGATCCTTTCACAGGATCTTGTCAGGATCCTATAAGAGGTCCTGTACAAGATCCTGTAGGATCTTATAGGATCCTGGACAAGATCCTATAAGATCCTACAGGATCCTGCAAGATTTTAACAAGATCCTGNATTGTAAAATATAAAATGACAAGATTTTAGCTCATCGAACCATCGAACAACAACGCAAGGAACGAGAAGGGTAGTAGTCAACTCTTTTTCTCAAAATGGTTTTTACTGGCCTAAATAAAGCTGCAAAAAGGGCCTAAATAATAGGCCTTTGAGACTCCTTCAAATTATAACGATCATACTGAGAGTATAATCATTTAATAATCCACCAAGAATGACAATTAACGATAGAAGGATGATTGGTATACTAACCTTTGTAGCTGCTACTTGATTTTCACACCGTTTGTAAAAGATATTTGTCTTCAAGTGTCAAGCCAAATTTTGGCGCTTAAGTGGGGCTCAAGTCCAAACCATAGAAAATGGAAATTCCAAACCGTTTCTGAATAGCGCCCTCGCAGGGACGAGAAATTCAAATGTGACGGGCGCGCCTGAGAGTGTGCTTCGCACTAGAAAAGTTTAAAGGTCTTGAAGCAAAACTACGGTATAATTTTTCCATTGAAAAGTTGAATAACAGAAATATTGAGAAAATCAAAGTTTTATCTATCTTCAAACAACTATGTTTGACATATTTGAACATGGTCGAAACAAGTTTTCATTCTTCAAGAGGGTGAGGACTTAAGATGAACAATAACATAAATATAAATTAAAAGTTTCTATTTAGCTTGAGAAAACATCATTTTTTAAGTCGCTGTTGACTACATCTGACTATGTTTGAACATGGTCGAAAATGTTTTCCACTTCCCATAAGGTGGTGAGTATTCATTGTCAATAATAAAACATATTAATGTAAAGAATTATTGACAGATTCTATTTAGCCTAAAGATATGTCATACAACAAGATCTGATAAAAATCCTGTAATTTTCTTAGAGGATCTTATCAGGATCCTGTAATAGGATCTGACTTCAAGATTCTGTCAAATCCTGTGATTATCTTATAGGATCTTGTCAGGATCCTTTGACAAGATCTGATTTCAAGATCCTGTCAAATCCTGTGCTTCATCATAGGATCTTGTCAGGATCCTGTAATGTAACTTTATGCCATAAATCAAGATCCTATAAAATCCTGTAATCATCTTTTAGGATCTTGTCAGGATCCTATGATAGATCTGATTTCAAGATCCTGTGATTATCTCTGGATTATCTTATAGGATCTTGTCAGGAACCTATGATAAGACCTGATTTCAAGATCCTGTCAAATCCTGTGATTATCATAGAGGATCTTGTCAGGATCCTGTAATGTAACTTTATGTCGTACATCAAGATCCTATAAAATCCTGTAATTATCTTATAGGATCTTGTCAGGATCCTATGATAGGATCTGATTTCAAGATCCTGTCAAATCCTGTGATTATCTTATAGGATCTGGTCAGGAATAATTTAAGATCCTATCGTAGGATCCTACCAAGATCTTGTGACATCCTTGTAAGATCCTGGCAAGATCCTGGCAAGATCCTGTTGTCATTCCTGTAGGATCTATCTTGTGCAGGAACATGTCAAGATCCTGCAGGAAACTTGGACAGGATCCTGAATTGGTAGGATCCTGAGATATTTATTTAGGATCCTGTTTACATTTTGGATAGGATTCTTGAGATA
This sequence comes from Aurelia aurita, assembly GCA_004194415.1. Taxonomy (NCBI): domain Eukaryota; kingdom Metazoa; phylum Cnidaria; class Scyphozoa; order Semaeostomeae; family Ulmaridae; genus Aurelia; species Aurelia aurita. The sequence continues at coordinate 1,584,110 of REGM01000019.1, read as the reverse complement.
TAGGATCTTGTGTAGGATCCTGGACAAGATCCTATTCCTGTAGGATTTTTACAAGATCCTACAGGATCCTATAGGATCTTACAAGATCCTACAAGATTTTTCACCGGGGGAAGTCTTTCTTCTGGAATAAGGTTTCGTATTAAGAATTTAAAATGTTCGTGAAACTTTTTACAAAGAATTCCTAGGCAATTAAATGTTAATATGACATGTATATACTGTTGTAGGTATCTTCTATAATTGTGTTTGCAATATCATGTGAAATGATCAATTGATCTGTTTTTACTGTATTTACATACATCTTGAAGTGAAGGAAATAGAATAAGCACCAAATAAAATTATTCACAATGTCAATCTCCATTTTTTCACAGGTGAAGGATATTGACAGGAAATATATTTTGACTCAGGTTTGTACATACAGAACGAATTTGGCTATTTGTCCATTTACTGTAGGTCATAGAGAAACTTTTGCCATTTCAAATAAATTTTCCATCTCTCGGATGTAACAAGACAAATAATCAATATAGGCTCTTTTCTTGGGTGATAGGAAATTGAAAAGAATTACTAGGCACTGGAAAGTTATTAAAGTTCAATGATTGGTGTTAAAAAATTAACATGCTTTCATAAATCAGCAATTAAGATTTAACAATGGTAAATTCATATTTGGCTTTCCTGGGAACGGAAATATCCCCAAAAGATGCTCTGATGTTCTGAGTCTTCCATGTTGCACTTTGAGGCCTGAGCACGTCATTTAAGCACATGCAAGATTATGCAGGGCATCCTTTAACCTTGAAAATTCTCTTTCAGGGACCATTACCAGATACCTGCAGTCACTTTTGGCAGATGATATGGGAACAAAACACAACAGCAATTATTATGTTGAATAAAGTTATCGAGAAGAATACGGTAAGGGCACACCAATTTTCCCCTTTAGTGTACTATTAATTGTTTCATTAATGTTTCTTTTCCTCCTTTTTAGCAGTAGATTATTTTCCCGCTTTGGAGGCCATACATAAAACAGAATCTATTTGCTAAAAGTAGTTTCACTTTTTGTGCAAAACTTTGTTGCCTTTCTATATGACTAATTTTAAAAGTGCACTATTTGTATCCTCGTTTTTCACTTTCATTTCTTATCGGACAAGTTGAGGTAACTAATGACTGACGAGAATACAGGATACGGATCGTTCATAGCAGAGTACATTTAACATAATCAATATATGAATAAATATCGCGAAAAAACCACAGAAAATGAAAATAAAATCGAATATAAACCAACAAAGCATTTGAAATTATTTTCTTTGAACATAGACATGGGACACAAGTATGATTAAAGTTTGCATGTATTTTTTCCGTTGATTTAAAGAACGCCGGTCAACCAGCATCCTTTGCGGCCGCGCTTTGTAGAGAATGTTGTCATATGAAAATGGCCGCCGCAGTCGAAAGGCGACAAGCGAAGCACGCAAAGGATGCTGGTTGATTGGCGTTCTTAAATACCAGACTTTAGTATTTATAAGAAATGACATAACTTCTCTAAACTGGTTTATCAAGCAAATGCCTTGCAAATGTTTCAGGTATTAAACGCTATCATCCAAGTGTGAATTCAACTTTTCAGACATTCTATCCATAGGTAAAGTGCCATCCATATTGGCCAATGGGAGAAGATGAAGTGCTTGAGTTGGGTGATTTCACGATAAAGAATGTTTCAGAACGATCCGAATCAGCTTATGTTGTCAGAGATTTGCAACTGGAACACGTGCCTGTGAGTGGTGTCTTACGAGATAGATTTTTAATCATGCAGTTGAGAAACATGAGACGTTGATGTCACTTTGTTCAGCTGAAGGATTGGATTGTTTTTTCATTATTATACTAGCAATAAATCAAGCTGAAATGCAATCCCAGCATTCCATTTTCCATGTTTTTAAGCAATTCTGGAATATTACTAAATTGAGTGCTGGAATCAAATTAATTTTAAGATATTTGTTGAAGGTGATTAAAAGTTGCAGGGGAACGAATGACTTTTTTTTGTCATTTTAGAATCCAATTTTGGTATGTTTGAAAAAGGAAAACAAAGCAAGGGTTTTACTGTAACAAAATGATGGTAGCTGAGATATGAAATCAGTCGTAGGGAACGTACAAAAGCCTATAGTGAATCGCTGAATTGAAGCTTTTTTTATAATCTACCACAGCTCCAATTTAGGCCCGTCAGCCGTAACATTACCAACACTTCACAAGTTCTGAGTCCTGTGCGTTTAGAAAGTATTGTTTATGAATCGTTTAAAGGTTATATATTCCGTTGCTAATTGTAATTGTTTAACTTTCAAATATATTTCAGAGTGGTGAAAGTCGAGATATAAAGCAGTTTCACTACATGTTATGGCCTGACTTTGGTGTTCCTTCAAAGCCGGAAACGTTCCTTGAATTTCTGTACGACATCAGAGAATCTGATGTATTTGATCCTGAACAAGGCCCTCCAGTTATACACTGCAGGTAAGCTCTTGTCTTTCAATGGTATTGTGGTTGTTTGGTTTTTTGTTCTTCATTGGGGCAGAGGAATAAACTTGAGTATCAGCAGAATAGGATCGTATTAGTTATGATATTCTCGTCCATATTAGAAAGACTTAAAATAATTGCAAAAATTATTTGATCTTCAGTTGAGGGAATTTTGTGAGTGTGTTTCCATACTTTTTGCGAACAGGGAATGGTCATAAAAACCTTTGAAACCAACAACACAATCTTTTATAGATCTAAAATTAAAGATAAACAAGAATTTGTATCTTCAAGACAAAAGTAGCCTTGCGCAAGTGTGAAAATCTCACTGGAAGATTGAAACAGAGGAACTGTTTTACATTTCGAGTAAAATGGCATTTTGTAACTAGATTCTGATATTTTGATGACATTTTCTGATACTTTCGATCTTACTTTGAAAATTTTAAAAATCCATACAGTGTATTTTCATGAGTTTAGATGTAAGAAACACGACGTTTCGAGCATATACTCGTTATATAGTGACTCGAAATCGATCGAGCCGAGTAAAGAGAAGGTCAGATTCGACAGATAGGAAAGAACGTGAAGTGCGACGTGATGTAACCTATGTAGGAAATACGAGGAAGGAAAGAATAAAATAGTAAAGAACCTATTGTAAATTAATGTCGTGGATAAATAAGATTAAATCAAATGAAATGAAAACGATTTTAGAAAAAACTTATTCGCTGTACAAAGTTGTACAAAACTTTCTTTTATTAATGTAACTTAGAGATGAAGACTTCATTGTCTTCTAGTGAAATTTCATGACAAAAAAGAAAGACTGATTTACCTCGTGTAATATTCCGATCATTCTCGATGTACTTTTTACAAATTTCAAAAAGAAGTGTGAATGCTGCCAGCATTGGAAAATGTGTTTAGGAATGATCTCTTTGCGCCACGTATTTTTTGATATTTCTACGGAGGAGTTTAATCGAGTTTATTTCTTAGGAACACGTTTTGCACACCTCTCGATTAGTTTAAGATTTTATTGCATGGCTGAAATGTGGCATATTTTCTTCGCCTTTGAGCTGCATAGCTTCCCAATTCACATTCTAGTGCTGGTATTGGCCGCTCAGGAACCTTCTGTTTGGTTGATAGCGTTCTCCAGAAGGTAAGTAACTTCATCATTTCTTTCCAGAAAAATTATCACTGACAATTATGTTGGCTGAAAGTTCATGAAATGAGCGTGTGTATCAAGTCTATTCTACTGCTTTCGCGTTTTTTCTTTGCTAAGCGTCTTGGCATGGGTGCTGTTTAAGGGCTAATTGACACGTGTTTATTCTCGAAATGNGGCATATTTTCTTCGCCTTTGAGCTGCATAGCTTCCCAATTCACATTCTAGTGCTGGTATTGGCCGCTCAGGAACCTTCTGTTTGGTTGATAGCGTTCTCCAGAAGGTAAGTAACTTCATCATTTCTTTCCAGAAAAATTATCACTGACAATTATGTTGGCTGAAAGTTCATGAAATGAGCGTGTGTATCAAGTCTATTCTACTGCTTTCGCGTTTTTTCTTTGCTAAGCGTCTTGGCATGGGTGCTGTTTAAGGGCTAATTGACACGTGTTTATTCTCGAAATGTCCTCCAAAAGTCTCGAAATCTCAAAATCCCTATGAGCTTTGCAATCCAAAAGTGTTGTATGCTATTTCTGAAGACATTTACCATGCCACCTTTTCGATAAACTTAGCGAGACAAGGGGCGCTTATTTCAGAGGGTTAAGGGGTATACTACTCGTATATTTCTTCCTTAAAGGCTGATTTCCAGTCAGTGGAATTTTCCGAGCGGGCGGACTTTTAAACAATCAAAAGTCATTCAACCTTATATTTCTATTCAATTGAGAAGCGACATTTTCTGTCGTAAACAAAAGAATTTCCACCCGCTCGGAAAATTCCACTGACTGGAAACTGGGCTTAAGGTACGGTACGTTGTTTCCATTCAAGAAATGTTGAACTATACAGAATTCCTAGAATTGATATCCAGAATTTTAGCACCTACATAATCATTGAGACTTTAATGTACTCTTTTGGGAAATATAAATTTAGATAGAAAATTTTTAGGTGCTAAATCAAAGTGCTATGCAGACGATTAAAGCAATTCATTACTTTCGTACATCGTTCACTAGGCGGAGAAAGATGGAAAGGCTGATAACATAGACGTCAAAGGGATGTTACTGCTGCTGAGGAGTTACCGTGTTGGCTTAGTCCAAACACCAGAGCAATTACGATTTTCATACGTGGCAATTATTCAAGGGATTCTTGGGCTTTTTCCAGAATCATTTCAAGTTGAACAATCCGAAACCGAAGGTAAGTGTGCTAAATTTGGAAAGAATTATTAAAAGTCCCGGTAAGAAAACAAACTATTTCTTTTGCCGACAGCACTGGCTTTTTAGACTTCATTTTCACAGATTCCTAAACGCCTCTTAGAGTACGGAATAGACGCTTCCTGCCTATTATTTTTTAAACAATCCACCCAGTGCATGTTTATTACTTATCCTTATTCCATTTTATCAATTTCGAGCTTCTTGAAATATGAAACAAATATGTAAAATTATGTCTTAAGAAAAGTGACTCGAACTATATTTTCGTTTTTAATATGTTTTGTAATATTCTTAACTGGTTTTTTTATTCTTTTCACTCAAAGCAGCTTGTAAATTTTGTCTGATGTCAGGAAATTTTCCAGCCACCCCGCTCGTTCAAGATTCTTCCTCATTTATTAGGATTCCGGAAATTTCCTACCCCCCCCTTTTAATCCAGACTCTATTCTGGACTCGAGAATAAAATAAACAGAGGACCTTGCTCTTCGAATCAACCTAAACACAGAAATGATTCAGCCTCACAATTTAGCCTCGCAGTTCTCTCGCAATAGCTTTACGCGAATATTTTATCATCTAGGTGTTTCTGCAGATTGTGATAAGATCTCAGGTGATTAGGCACAGCTAGCTGAGAATTTTTGCAGGAGTACATCTCTTAGTAAGAGATAAAATTCACTACAGCCCGTTGATAGTGTCTAGGCGGCCCCTGGGTAACCATTATATTTGCCTGAAAGAGCACGGTAACCAGCAGAGTATTTTTGTTACCAGAGAAACTATTTGAAGGAGTGTTCATTGTCAGAGGAACGATCGCATTCGACTCAGTCTCTGCAATTTAGACCACCAGAAGTGATTTGAGAGTATAGAGATATTTGCGCAAGTCTCATGTTTTTTAGTTTATTATGATGCGTGATCTTTATCAGTGGAGATACCAACCGTCCAAACCATCGTAAAACATCGTAAAACATCATAAAACATCATAAAACATCGTAGCTTCCAAATTAAGGTAGGGAAATTGATGGAATCCATAGTTAATGAAGGCCTACAATATGATTGCAAGCAAAAGGCTGTTGATCTTCCGGTTTATGATTTAGAAATTTGATGACGTCACAACCTGAAACGAGTTAGAACATGCAAAACGCTGTCATTAGAAAATAGTAAAGATATAAAAAAATGTTACGGTAGAATCACAATCCGGCAGGCCCATCAATAGCGATAACTATGTTGTTGTAATAAGTCTACGAAAGCTACCGGTTGTCCAATCAAGATCTAAATGTTTGAAAGTTTTTAGAGGAGCCACATGCCAAATGTTAGTACTCCTATTTGAAATGTGAGTTACCAAAGTCTAAGCTAAAGCTTTTGAGCATCAGGCGCTCTACAGTATCTCGTAAAACGTTCGGCCATTGCCTTGGGACAACCAGTTGAGATTTATAATAAAATTGCATTTTAAATGAGATCAGCAACCGATATAAGGCTCACCCTTGTTCTCCTAATTTGCCACACAATAGCTTTCAACAAGTTGAACTATGCGCAATGCTAAATTGGGCACCTAATTTTGTATCTCTATATTTTTAGAATCTCACAAGCGTAAAGCAGAAGATGATGAGCCGCCCCCAATACCTCCCAGAAAACGAGTTCCGCCTGAGAAACCCCCAAGGCAACCCAACGTGGAGGAGACAACCGCTGCAGAAGAATCAATAAAGCAAAAGAAAATGGTCAAAAATTTACAAGGTGAGATCAAATTATTTTTTTTTATTCATCTAAAAAATTTTAATAATCATTTTATCGATTTATTCCATATATCAGGTGCACCAAAAAAATTTCCCATTTTCGACAGGCCAGGATAAATTATACATAAGGCCAATTTGAAAGATTGATGATGTTAAAATCATATAGTCAAAATCCGAGATAATAGTCCGAAAATTCGAAAAAAATTGGCGAGTATTATTTGGGATCTCGAATATAGATTTTATTATCAATCTTTGAAATTAGTGACTGTTTTTCCAGTCACTGTTGCTGTTTTTGAACCATCAAACAAAAAGTCCGTGTTTTTCCAATGTTTTGGAGGGCGTCTTCACCTCACTCCCTAATTTACGCCACTCACTAAAACATACGCTATTTCGATTTGTAGGTTAGGTAATAGATCAGATTTTTATATCAAGTAGTCATAATTTTTATTTTTTTTTTACATTCCACTAAAAACTTACAATACGTATTACTAATTACGCTACTTACAAAATACTATACCCTACTACTAGAACAATACCACAAGGAGCGAAAAACTATGTCTACCTCATGGCAATTACATAAAACAGGAAATACGAACAAAACACTATACGTAACTACTAGAAAGAACAATAGCACACAAACAAAAAACAAAAAAACAGAGACATGGTGGTTTTTGTGACTTATAACTGATTTAAAGATTGACTAATCAAACCGACCAGTTTTATGAATAAAACTCAGAGTTAAAAGAAGTATATTTTTATTAAGATCATCTGGAAAATCCTTATCACCATATAATAAAATCTTTAGGAGAACATCATTTGAAAGATTGGTATAGTTATAATTTTAGTTTATTTAACAGCCATGACCCGAAACCGAATTATGAAATTATTTCATTTTCACTTGAAGAAAACATATTAAAACCATCGACCTTTGATTTTAAATGGCTAGATGTTAATTCTTTCTTAAACATAATCAAATAATTATCCAATATTATGTGCTGTTATGCGATAGAATGAAAGTTTTGACAACACGAATGTTATTTATGAAACGCCTAGAGCAGTTTATGCACCACCTGTTTTAGGTAGTTATGAGCATCATAGCATAGACTTGAAATCTTTAAAAAAGATTGCACGAATTGTTATTGCATCTTTCTTTTTATTTAATGGCTTGAAAGGAACTTAAAGAACGCCGGTCAACCAGCATCCTTTGCGGTCACGCTTTGCAGAGAATGTTGTCATATTAAAATGGCCGCCGCAGTCGAAAGGCATCAAGCGAAGCGCGCAAAGGATGCTGGTTGATTGGCGTTCTTTAAGGTAGTTTGCTATAATTGTACTTTGGAAAATTTGATTATTTTCGGAATTACAGCGTTTTTTTAATGAAACGTTCATGGAAAGTTTTGGAAAAATTAAAATTACTGTAAATCCTAAATTAATAGAGGGAAAGTGGTACAATCTTCAAGAAAATCATAATTTATTAAGGTCTACAATATGGCGGTAAGCAGAAATCTGTAGCTTTTCTGGTCTACGATTTAGCAATTTTATGACGTCACAACCTCAAAACTAATTGAAAGACACAAAACGCAGTAATTCCGAAACTAAGCAAGAGATCAAAATCTCCAAGAAAAGATAATAGCACAGTACCTGAAGTTCCCTGTTAAGCCATTAAATCAAAAGGAAGATGAAATAACCATTTGTGCAATCTTTTTTATAAATTTGAAGCCTATGCTCATCATGATTTAGTTACACGGGTGAAAATGATCAACCATCAATAACTATTAATTAATGAATGCTACCATAGCCTGAGAGTTTTTTGGTTTTACCTTATCAGCCACATTATAGTTAAAACCTTTCATAAATTTTGTAGCAGTTCTTTAGCGAAACTCGTCAAAATTCGTGAATTCCCGTTTCGAAAATTGGAGTTGAAGGTTTGCAGTGTTTTGACAGAAGTATAAAGTTCCCTGATGGAATAAAACTGGTGAAGCATATACCCCATTCACACTGGCAAGTTAAACCAGCTTAAAATAAGCCAGGTTATTGAATGCTGCGTTATAATTGGTCGATCCAACAAATCGAAGGCATTTGATTGGTTGAAAGTTAACCTGGGCTAGACGAAGCTGGTTTAACTGCTTCAGTGTGAATGAGGTAATAGATAGCCCTTGATTTTTTTTACACGTGAGGACCAGTTTTACAGTTTTGAAGATCACACTGGAAAATTCTCGCATAATTTCGATCTACCTTGCAATGAATAAAGGCTGTCAAGCTCATTAAATTTTTGAATCGTAGACCATAAAAGCTACAGACTTTAGCTTGCAGCCATCTTGTAGACCTTGTAGACAAAAATTGAGGTTTTCTTGCATTGATCATATTGATTTTCCTTAATCAGTTTAGAATTTATGGTGCTTTTAATGTTTGTCAAAGCTTTAGATACTTCCTCTCGTACATAAAAACGCTGTGCTTCTGCTTCCAAAAATAATGATAATATCAAGAATGCTCTCTCTGGAATTATGGCAAATTACCTAAAGTTACATTACAGCAATTTGTTTTACATGATTAATTTTAACGCTTTGCAAAGATTCGACGCATATGCTCCGAACAACAAAGTCAGTCTTTAATTGGATAAGAATAGATTAGCTGGAATTGCTGAATTTGCTGGCTTTCATGATTTTGCTGTCAACCAACATTTTTTGCACATAATAATGATACAATTTATTTAAAGTTGGCTAGAAGAATAGCTAATGCTATTAACGGCCAACTTCACCATATTTACAATGTTCGAAATTAAGCTATACAAATGCTGCAGTTACATCCGGACCCCATCCAACTTATGAGTTTTGTTTTGAACTCATTTTCACTTGTTGCAGCTTTAAATTGGTCTGAAAGCCGATTCCAAACAATTCTACCCCTAAATGAAATAGTCTCATTTCCATATTTGTTGGTCCTCGTCTTAGGAAGTTGGAGCAGTTGGAGGAGATCATTTAGTCTTATTTTATATAGAATAACTTTCGATTGAAGTACACAGGTTGTACGAAACCTCGCTGTGTCGACCGCTGCTCATTATGAACCCTAAAACATGA
>REGM01000019.1:1518611-1568653 GCA_004194415.1 Aurelia aurita | reverse complement strand
GGTCGAACATACAGCTTATATAATTCGTTTAAGGTATGCCTGGGCAGATATTTGGAGAGATATTTCAGCATGCAATGCCCTTTCTTGTTTTAGTGATAACTTCTTTGATATGACTGGAGAACGAGAGTTTCGAGTCAAGGAACATTCCCAGATGCTTATGTTCATCAACTTCCTTAACTGGTGTGTTATTAAAGATGATTACAGGATGATCAACTGCCTTGTTTTTCCTTGAAAATATTACTTCAACAGCTTGCTTTCGCGCATCAGGATTGAATGACATCTTCCAGTCATGAGCCCACTGACATCTTCCAGTCATGAGCCCTCGGACTTTGTTGATGAATAAGCTCTAATTTCTTTCTTTTCTGTTAGGAATTTTCAACCACCAAATCAGGAAATCAGCATCCTTGCGATATCAAGAGCCTGGTGCCTTTAGATCTCGGTTCATAGAGATACCATGTTGTCTAATATGAACACTCAGCCGGGACAATATATACTACTTGGCGGCTAATTCGGGCTTTCGAGGAGCTAGGGTGACTGAGTGATACGGATCCATACAGAAAACAGGCCCTTGCCGAGTAGCACTGAACGAGAAATCCGCGGAGATTAATTTTCTCTCTTTCTTCCAGATGGGATAGTGGAATCCTCTGATGAAGAGAGTGGAAGCGAAGATGAGGTCATTGATTTATCAGCATCTGAAGAAGAAGAAGAAGACGAGAGCAGGGACGAATTGGTCGAATTGTACGAAACTGATGAAGAAGAGAATGATGATAACCATGATCCTGGAGTACCTGACAGACCACCTCCCCCCATTCCTGACCGAGAATTCCCCATTGACAAACCCCTGCCTGAACTACCCCCTGAAGACGACCCCGATGTTGAGTTAAAGCCCCGAGAGTCAGATTTAAAAGCTAGCGAAGGAGGGGATGAAACACAGGGGAACGAAGAGGGGGAAATAATGGGGGAGGGAAACGAAGAAGAGGAAACAGAAGGGGGAGAAATGGGAGAAAAGAGCCCAAAGCTGCTCCCAGTATTTTCATTTGAAGAGGAAGAAGCGGCGTTACATCAAGATGTGCTAAATCAGTCGTCAAAAGTTATTGAACAGTCTTGTTCTGATAAAGGTGATACAATAAACATTAAGGGGAATTGTCAGAAAGAACAGTCAGGTGACACGAAGCAAAATACAAAAAATTGTGAAGATACTTCACAATCAACAAAGAAAAATGAACTTGTTTCAGGTGGAACGGTTAATCAAGATACAGACGACAAGGCAAGGTAACACTTTCTGGTTTTCAAACTCTTTATTGCATCTTTTACTTCGTCTCTTTATCCTTTACTGCAAGCTTACCGCGCAATGCTGGATAAAAACTCTGGCTTCCTGCGAATCTGTGTCGATGTTTAAAGATCTCCTGCCTATGTAGCTTAAGTGTGGATGTGGCAATAATTGGTTTCTTTCCTCTCCCACCTGACTCCAGTTCACTGGCATTCCTCCCACCGCCTCTGTTGCAAACTCCTTTCCTCACTCTTTCCTTCCTTTACTCCCTGCCTCCCCCCCCCCCTATCCCTGCTTTTTCTCGTATTGGTTTATTTCCTTCTAAAATCGAACCTTCCTGCGAGATTTTCCAGGACTGTACCGCGCGAAGTTTGCTAGAAAAACTATAGCAGCGAGTCTATTCACTTTTTATCTACGAATACAGTAAATCCCCGCACATAAGAACCTACAAAAATAAGAACNAAAAATGAACTTGTTTCAGGTGGAACGGTTAATCAAGTAACAGACGACAAGGCAAGGTAACACTTTCTGGTTTTCAGCCTCTTTATTGCATCTTTTACTTCGTCTCTTTATCCTTTACTGCAAGCTTACCGCGCAATGCTGGATAAAAACTCTGGCTTCCTGCGAATCTGTGTCGATGTTTAAAGATCTCCTGCCTATGTAGCTTAAGTGTGAATGTGGCAATAATTGTTTCCTTTCCTCTCCCACCTGACTCCAGTTCACTGGCATTCCTTCCACCGCCTCTGTTGCAAACTCCTTTCCTCACTCTTTCCTTCCTTTACTCCCTGCCCCCCCCCCATATCCCTGCTTTTTCTCGTATTGGTTTATTTCCTTCTAAATTCGAACCTTCCTGCGAGATTTTCCAGGACTGTACCGCGCGAAGTTTGCTAGAAAAACTATAGCAGCGAGTCTATTCACTTTTTATCTACGAATACAGTAAATCCCCGCACATAAGAACCTACAAAAATAAGAACCTACAGGCTGTTTTTCTTAAATTATGCACCTCGTAATTAAGAACCTGTTTCAGTTTGATGGAAAAATATGTTCTTATGACAAGGGTAATAAAGTTAATTTTTTTTTATTTTCCTTATTAAGCTCGTTTTTTCCCCAGCTGGCTGTTCAAATCTGAACCGCCTCCTCTGCTATTTGTAAGCTTAATATTAGTTATTAGGTCCTTAATAACATTGTGAAAACAAAAAACAGGGCTGAAAATCTCTTGGTGATAACCGCTAATAGGTTTACACAAGGGATCCTTCCAATAAGAACCTTTAAGAACCTTTATACCCTGAAATGAACATAAATAACTTGAAAATAAGAACCTAATTCAGCCTGGCTCTCAAAAAAGTACGTTCTTATACGCGGGGATTTACTGTAGCTAGGAGACTGAAATATTCTACATATTTCTTTTTAGTTTGGTTCTTCTAGGTAGTTCAAATTTTCACAGACAGTCTGTGTAGCAGATAAACTGTTTTGTTTAGCAGTGCAATTTGAAAGCGACCGAAACTTCAATTCCAAAGAAGATTTGCTTACATGCTTTATTAGCCTTTTCTAGGCGCATTCGCAAAGACTGAAAATTGATGGCACGAAACTTTTTGCATACCTTTGGCAATTCATACAGACTACATGTCACGTGACTTGATCAATTCGCGCTCGAAAATCTGACTTTGGGTAAATGAAGCCATTACAAAGTATAGCGTCGCACGGGATTTCGAGACTGTCTCGTTTATTTATCGCAATAAATAAATTCGAAAAGCTTGGAAGCTGCTCAAATTATTCAAAAACTTTAGCAGATAGATAGGCGAAGGTCTAAAAGGAAGGTTGACTTTGAAGAAGCGACGAGCAACTCACAGCCGACAGAGTTTGTGCTGCTAACTACGACATTATCGTCGCAAAGGCAAGTTTCTCGCAGCTTTCTTGGCTTAAATTTTTGTTTTGCTTTCAAAAACAGCATGTTCGTGTGTTTATTTCATAGGTTTAGGTCTGACTGACAATTGCTACCCATCCCTTCTCTACTCACTATCGCGAGGTAGAATATAAGAGCAATTTTATGCAACTTTTTGCAAATTTCCTATAGAAACCTATAGAAATTTTCTGAAGATTTACCCCAAAACAAGGTGGCTTCGTGTTTTCAACGCTGCTGTGACGTCATGCCGTCTGTATGAATAGACGATTCCGGAAAAGATGGCGTCGGGGGGCATTTTACCAAGATGCATTGCGTTCTATAATGGAATCAACAGTGATTCTATAGAAATTCGATCATCACAAAATTAATTCTACAAAAGAGTCTGGATCGAGCGAGGTTTTCATACATTTTTGTACGAACAGTTCGATTGATAGGCGTTAGAGCTTATATCACTGTTGTGCACATTCGAAAATTCTACAAAATGTATAAAAATATCGTTTGATTCAAACTCTTTTTCAGAATAGCTAAAAGGTCTATTGTCTATTGAAAGAAGCCCGATTTATAAAGACAGAGCAGAAACTTTCGCTGCTACAGTTTATCATACGAGGGGAAACTTTTAGTAACTGGCANCGCATTCGCAAAGACTGAAAATTGATGGCACGAAACGTTTTGCATACCTTTGGCATATCTTTTGGCTATTCTACAAAAGAGTCTGGATCGAGCGAGATTTTCATACATTTTTGTACGAACAGTTCGATTGATTGGCGTTAGAGCTTATATCACTGTTGTGCACATTCGAAAATTCTACAAAATGTATAAAAATATCGTTTGATTCAAACTCTTTTTCAGAATAGCTAAAAGGTCTATTGTCTATTGAAAGAATCCCGATTTATAAAGACAGAGCAGAAACTTTCGCTGCTACAGTTTATCATACGAGGGGAAACTTTTAGTAACTGGCGAAGGTGAAAAACAGTCATGTTAAGGTAATTACGACCAGTCATTTAGATCATAATCATGTATTGAGATTACGCGATAAGCGGTGAAAGAATACGTATCCGACAACGCCTATATTGTATACCCTGGCAGTAGACTGACGACGTGATTCCTTGTACTCGCTCAATGTTTTTAATCTGATGTTTTATTTTTCTCATACAAGGACTCACAACCAAACAGATTGTAAACAGAAACTAAAATCTGAAGAAAAATCGAACGCCTTCTATCCTTTGAACTTCGATAAGAAAAGTTGAACGTCGCTTCGAAAAGTCGAACTTTGATCAAATCAGCCAATCAAATGCTAAGAATAGGCACGTTGTCTGATCATATTAAGAAAGTCGAGATTTGATTGGATGCGCCCTAAATGTGGCGTAGAAGGCCTAAGTAGTCTCTGTTTTGAAGCTGTATTGTCAGGGGTCTCAGTTTGAAGCCATAATCATCATTCAAATCAATGCGGAAAACTCAGACTCATGTAGTCAGTCTACCCTGGCAGTGCGAGCAAACAGTTTGTGGCAAAATGGTGAGATTTGTTTGTCGAATAGAATTTTTGTCCCTGTGAACGGTGCTGCAAACGTCTGCTTGAGAAGCATTATTTGCTTACGAAAGGTAGAAATCTGGATACTTCTTAAACTGCACGTATAGAAACTGCGAAACTTAAATTCATTTCCAGAGATGAAAGAAATATCGTGAAATATTTCCCTACACGTAGTTCCACATCGAATTCGTTAACAATATTATCCATGCTTTTCGAATTTCGAATGTATCACCCTAGTACCTTGTATATTCAAACGGGATTCATGAATTATTTCGCAACTTTTTCTTGTAGTAAAAACTCCCTAGAATACTGTCAGACCTCTCGTTGGTATTCAGTGTCTGCCGACTATTTTATAAAATCCCATAATTTTTGCCAAGATACTTTATCTTTTGCTTTTAAAAATTGTTCACTCATAGGTTGGAAGGTTCAAAGGAAATGTAAGCATATAAAAGTGGCTCAAGCCGCTTGCGGTAAAATTCTAGCCAATCAGATAGCAGTATTTCCTGTTGACGTAGTTAAGTTACCCAAATATGGTGCGGTGCATGTCAAAGTCTATTGTCTTTGCACGGCTATTTTTATCAAAGGCTTATATATGCCCTTTAAATGAAAGCAGCTCTAAGATTTTGATCTGGCAATTATCCAAACCCTTGGTAAATAATAAACGTCCGTCGCTGGATGCACTGTTATAGCATGCAAGATCATACTATTAGCACAGCATAGGTGTCAAATCTTTTAAAAGATTGGAAAAATGCTTATTGAATCTTTCTTTTGATTTAATGGCTCGAAGTGAACTTCAGGTACTTTGCAATAATATTGAATGAGTTGAAATATAAAAACGCTGTAATATCGAAAATATTCAAGATTTCAGAAAAGTCCAAGGGTAGAATTATAGAAAAAGTAGCTGAAGTATCTTTCGAGCCATTTAATCAAAAGAAAGATGTAATAGCCATTACACTAGCCTTTTTAAAGATTTGATGCCCATGCTGGCAACTGTAGATTATTGCTAATTACAAACAGTGGCTCTTATCACGCTCTTATCTGCAATTTTTGTAAAGTTTGCAACCTTTTTACACTGCAATTTCTCCCAAACAGAGCAGCAACAACGAAAATGTGGCTAAACTATTCTTCTATACAGTTTTACTGTACAGTTGTCTTAGATTTGGACTATAGATAATTGCGATAATGTCGTAAATGATCCTTATCACGCAGCGGCTACCACGCAACGGCTACCACGCCTTACTCAACAAAACTTCTCATTTTTGTTCACAGGGAAGACAGAGAACTTCGCCAGAGGGGAAGACGTGACGAGAAGAACAAACAAACCGCAGATATGATCGAGAAAATAAAGCGAAACATGCAAGAAAAGGAAATCGCAGCTGCACGTAATAAGCTTTACAAGAAAAGTTTCCTAGCGCTCGGAATTTCCGCTGCATTGCTAATTGGCTATTATTGGCTATTTGGCTAGCTTTTTGTTGTGACGAAACATACATTATTTGTGGCTAGGTTTTGTCGGCCTGTTCAAGTGTATAAACGATATTTTAGGCCTAGTTCAGACAGTGAGTTACGGAGACACTGCAATCTTCGTGATTAAAGTCCGACTCAAAATTGATGCTAGGTGAGATCTGCGTTAAAGCGAATTTAGACGTGAACAACTTAAACATTTTTGAATTCATGGACTTTTGCTTCTGGTATCTCTTTTAAGGTGTTGTTAAGATAACTCGGTCATACGCGCCACTGAGTGAGGAAAGCGGGTTTTCAGAAATTCTTTCTATGTGTATTAACAAAGTGCCTTTATACATCTGCAGTATTTACTCATACCATTAAATACACTTGTATGTTTTTATCTGGTATTGTACATTTGTGATGCAACCGAACTATATCCTACATCTAGAGCGATGTTTCATTACACTGATTAGTGGTATCACAAAGCTATGTTTGGTGTTTGTAGGTAAATGCACGAGTGCGAGGACACTATTATATTAAATTAATTACACTAAATTATATCCTTTGCCTACCTTGAAATGCGATAAATCTCTCTTCCTTCGCATTGACAGCCTTTGTCGTGGAGTCGACATTGAGAACCTTGCGTAGGACAAAATTGCGCAGGAGGGATAGAGTCGTTCTTTTGAAAATGGCGGTTTAGGCCACAACATATGACAGAGAACTCCAACTTACTTCGAGCAAATATATGGCTGAGAAAGGCTGTCAATGCGAAGAAAGAGAGATTTATGGCAATTCAAGGTAGGCAAAGAATCTAATTTAGTATAATTAATCTAATATAATAGTGTCCTCGCAGTCGTGATAAATGTAGAGAGTAAGCCTTCAGTTTTATGTAGTTTTTATGTTATGTGCAGACACACCGAGCAAAGGCTTCAAATCTTCAATAAAGCTAGTGTAAATGGCTATAACATCTTTCTCTATATTGAATGGCTTGGAATGAATTTTAGGTACTTGGCTTTAATTCTACCGTAAACTGTCTTGATATCTTGATTATTTTCAAATTGGCAGCGTTTATTATATTTGAGGCTGTGACGTCATCAAATTTCTAAATCATAAGCCAGTAAAACGACAGATTTCTGCTTGCAACCATATTGTAGACCATCATAAGCTATGGTTTCTTGAAAATACAATCATTTTCCCCCCATTACTTTTGAAGCTGCGATGCTTTTAAGTTTTTTCTAAATTTAGCTCGAATTCTTTTTGGAAAATAAATGCTGCCGTTTTAGAAATAATGAAGATATCAAAAAAGTCATCGGTAGAATTAAAGTAGACTGCCTAAAGTTCCCTTCAAGCCAGTCAATCCATAGAAATATTAGATAGCCAATTGGACACACTTCTACGAAATGGCCTATCAGGGTATAGTTTAGTGTGGGACGGAAGATAAGGGCGAAAGATCGATATGAAATTGAGGCATGCAATCAGATCAAGCATAGGGTACAGTTTAGGTCTTTTTAACTACTTCCGTTCCAATCGAAGATCGATTCGATGGATTTGCAAATTGAAGAACAAATGATATTTGAAAAATACGGGATTTAAAATGAATGACCTGATATAAAAGATGAGATCTCGTAGGTCTATAAATAGCCTATTGAGTTTGATAATCGTGACGCGTGCACCAATAAAACAAAGCCAAAAAACAATGCCGTACGTAGGGGTTTTTTGTCTTATTTATAGACCGCGCCTTATAGCTCTGCGGCGACCATCCCAAAGTATATTCTTTGGCGAATTGCATTACTGTTCGTTTTCTTCAACAAATCGGAGTGGTCGAAGTATTGAACGTCATAAACCCATTGCTAACCATTGTCCTTTGTGGCACCAAAGTCGATTTTCGTATGATCTGAAAGTCGTTTCTGGCCGACGTTCTGTTTTCGTTGCTTTCATTCGGCGCGCAAAGGATCATGGTTGACAATGGGCCTTTAACAAAGAATTGAAAGTCAAGGCTCTGTCGGCAGAACAGAAATTGTTATTTTAATTTGGTACTGTGAACACATTTGTCATCAGAACGAAATTTGTTGGACGGTAGAAATACACTGCCACAACGCATCTTCTGTTATTTGTTAGAACAGAAATATCTAGCTGATTTCATCTCCTAAATTCCAAGTAGTCCAAAAATTAATCTTGAACTCTACTGGCCAAAAGGTTTTTCGAAAGCTAAGCTCTGAGGTAAAACAGTGTAAAGCAGGGAATTTGAAAATATAGAATGTAGTTTATCGTATTTTGAAACTGAGATTTTTTTGAGAAATGTTTTTTAAATGTTAATGTTTTGTATTTCTTGTTCATCTTAGATTATAAGAATCGATGCACGGATAACCACAAGCATTAGAAAGTATTGATAAATATTTTCGTCGCTGGTTGCATTTTGCGAGCAATGCTGATGTTTTCGTAAACAACGCCTCCGTTAATTTTATTCTACATGTATTATTTTTATAGGAAACTTTCAAATTGCGCCAGTATTTAAAGTTTCTTAAGACTATTCGATTTTGAGAAGTGAAAGTTTCTTAAGGATTTCTTGAAAGCCCTAATATTTATTTTGATGGGGGATTTCCTGTGCTTTTGAGTACTTTCTTGAACAGTTCACAGGCAATTTTTTAGACCTGCCTCTGCCTGGACACATGTAATACTGAGCAATAAAGTACAGCATAGGGCTCAAATCTTTAAAAAGGTGGCTGTAAAATTCTTTCGCATTTTTCTTTGAATTATATGGCTTGAAAGGAACGCAGGGTACTTTGCTGTAAATCTGCCGTGGAAATTTTTAGATATCTTGATTATTTTCAAAGTGGCGGCATTTATTATTTCTGAGGTTGTGACGTCATCAAATTTCTAAATCCTAAACCAGAAGAGCGACAGATTTCTGCTTGCGACCATATTGTAGACCTTTATAAACTATGGTTATCTTGAAGATTGTATCATTTTTCCTCTATTGATTTAGGATTTACTACGATTTTAATTTTTTCAAAATTTTCCATGAATTCTGTCGAAAAACTTATAAATGCCGCCATTTTGAAACTAAGCAAGATATCAAAAGATTTACACGGCAGATTTACAGCAAAGTACACTAAGTTCCGTTCAAGCCATTTAATTCGAAGAAAATTGTAAACGAATTTTACACCCACCTTTTTAAATATTTGAAAGATTCGAGCCCTAATGCTATAAAGTACAAGAAACCCACAAGAAACAAGCGGAAATGCTTTGGATTTCATAAACTAAATGAGCAAAGTTTCTCAAGTGATTTTTCCAATACTTTCATTTTTTTTATAATAAACTGAGGTCCGGCGTTGGTAGGCAGTTTCTTAGATTTTAGGGCCATTTGCTACCAAAGTTTCTTATGTGTTTCTTATATTGTTAATGCTCTAAATGTAGAGCCAATAAATTTTTGTTAGAATTACTTTCAAATTACTTAGTAAGATCTTAAAACATGTTATAACATAATGCGCACTCTAAACAATGGGAAAACAATGCTATTATTGTACAGTGTCAAAATATTTTCGAGTGACCTGGGAAAATTAAAGCTGCAAATTACAAAATTTTCTTAGCATTTTTGATTCAGATA
Source organism: Aurelia aurita (assembly GCA_004194415.1). NCBI lineage: Eukaryota > Metazoa > Cnidaria > Scyphozoa > Semaeostomeae > Ulmaridae > Aurelia > Aurelia aurita. Next base: position 1,558,902 of record REGM01000019.1, on the reverse strand, counting down.
TGGTAGTTTCTTAAGTTTAAAAAAATTTAAATTACCGTTGTTTCTTATAAGCTGTTTCTTGTAAGAAGAAATGAGTGTACTCGAGTTTTCTTCATCTTTTGGTGATCTCAGAGTCTAGTTTCTTCTTAAAAACAGTTTGAGCACCATTTGCGTTGTTTAACAGAATTATTTATCCATAAAATCTCCAATAAAAAAACAAGTTTACGATGATATTTCGGAAAAGATTTCCTGTCTTTTGGAAGATAAAGGGTGTGTCACGCACATGTTTAGAGGATGGTGGGCTGAGAAAAACATGGTGTTGTGGCTCAGAAAAAGCAACTGAATATTGACGATGGCTGTGCGTGTTAAGGCCGCTTTTAAACACACATTGTAGAGGCTAGGACTATGTCAAGCTTCGTTTAACGAAAATCTTTTCACAGCAGTTAAATGATGAATTTCTGATACACGTATTTTGTACAAGAAACTTGGGTCCGGTTGGTAGCCAGAAGAAACTTGAGTCCGGTTGGTAGCCAGTTTCTTAAATTTTAGGCCATTTTTGAAAGAGTTCATGGAAAGTTTTGTAAAATATTAGAATCATCGCAAATCCTAAATTAATAGAGGGAAAACGGTACAATCTTCCAGAAAACCATAATTTAAGGTCTACGTTATGGCGGTAAGCAGATCTCTGTAGCTTTTCTGGTTTACAATTAAGCAATTTGATGACGTCATAACTTCAAAACTAGTTGAAACATAGAAAAACGCTGTAATTTTGAAAATTATCAAAATATAAAAATCGCCAAAAATACAATTATAGCTACGTAATAGACGATTGCGCTAAAGATGGCGGACAGGAATTTTTTACCATGATGCTTTGCGTCGACTTGAATTTCGAATGATGTGATTGGTTGATTTCTTCAATACCGCAAAGGATCTTGGTAAAAAATTCATCGACGCCATCTTTAGCGCAATCGTCTATTGAAGTTCCCTTCGAGTCATCAAATCAGAAGAATTATTCAATAACCATTTGCACAATCTGTTGTTGTTTTTTTTTTCTATATTGCTACCTAGCATCCGAAGGTAGTTTTTTTAGGACACTGAGAAGCTAAGCTTATCGAGCAACGTCCTGGTCTTTCCTCTCGATGTGACCACACCTCGCGATTCCTTTAGCCTGGAATTACAGAGAGTTGGCGACTCGCCTCACTCTACGTAGCAGGTTCGACAGGGCGGGGACTCGAACCACCAACTCTCAGGTTGGTAGTCAAGCGCGCTACCGTTGAGCCACCCCCCCCCCCCAATCTGTTGTAATGAATTGACGCAAAGTCTCCAACGCATTTACCGGGTGAGTAAAAAAACTCGGACCTTTTAAAAATCACAAAAAATGCTATTGGGGTAAGTGATAGCTCTCGGGAGTTCTGGCACTGCCTAAAAGCTAGTCTGGAACGTTTAGACAGATGTCAACGTCTGCCAGATAAGTTGACGTATTTTATAGACCTTTCTCTTATGTTTTACGACCTTAGAATTTTCGATTTGAAAATCTGGCAGATCACTCAAATTGTTCGTTATTTTGTCATGTTTAAGCTTGTTTACCAAATCATTCTATTGACCTTCAGTTCAGATTTTCAAGGATCAATTTAGATTTTTTAATTAGCTGCTTCAATTTTTTATTCTTCTATAATAAATATAAATATTTCATATTTTGTTGGGTTTCAGATTGTTTAGGAACTTCACTTTTATAAGCAAGCTTTCTGAAATCCTGTTAGAATCAAAAAAATGTTAAGGGAGGCATTGAAAAATATATTGGATGAGCCGGGAAAACATAGACCTTTCATTTAGGCCAGTGTATATTATAATTAATAACCCGAGAACATATAGATCTTTCATTTATGCCTGTAGAAACCTTAATTTATAAGCAGAGAAAACAAAGATCTAGCATTTAAGGTGGTTCTTGTCCTGTCAGTCTGTTTTCATTTGATTTAGTACCATCTTATCTCCTGTTCAATGTATTCGAACTTTATTAAAGACCCATAGCTAACCATGATCCTTTGCAGCCTCAAATTTTATTTTCATTTGGTTCATTCGGCCCGCAAAGGATCATAGCTGCCATTATCCTGCAGGCAACAGATTATGTAATCATAGCACGAAAAGCCTCCTTTGAGCCTTGGGTTTTAAAAATAATTTGTAATTTGCTAAATACCAGAAAAGATGTTGGCAAGAAGCATTTTACAATTGAAAAATTATAATAATGTATCAAAATGGCTAGTTGATTCTTTGCGTGAGTCATATTGTAGAAAATATCTAGCCACGCACGAATGTTGTTTGTTTTTCTTGTTGTTGATAGGCCAAGCTGAAATATGTTTACGTCTGGTTTGAAAAACTATTTGCTCACAGACAACATTCACTTACGAATAATTGAATCTTCAGGTGCCTAAATAAACTTTGTTTACTTCCGAAGCAAGGAAACCTTCAGATAGCTTGGAATTGTTTGCTGACACTTTAAATTTGCATCTGTGTGACATATTTCTCAAACTGATATGAACATGTTTCCGTTGTTATCTCGTACGTTTGACGTCTGTAGCAGATCTAAGTTAATACCCGGGTTTGTCTTATTTGGAAAAACCTTTGCATTTGCGTGGTTGCACTAAACTCTCTCAAGATAGCGAAAGAAAGGCAAAACTTAATTGCGAGACGGACAGCTAAACTTTCTTCTTCGTCAAGAATTGCGCTGTCGTACGTTTTCATCCACCACTGAGTAGCTTTACCGAGATGCACCTGCAACAGTCTTCCTATTTTCTTGTTGACTAGGAAGTAAAGCGCTCGTTTCGCTCGCGTTCAGAGAGCTAATAGAACAGCCAATAGTATATTTGTTTAGGGAAACAGTCTTCCTGCCTGATTCTTTGTGTGCAAAAGTAAGACGGGTTTGTTGAAAACAACAGTGAGATAAATGTTTAAAATGATGAGAGTAGCAATTTGAAAGAGAGATTCTACGGTATATTTTTATTTAAACAACATCTTTGCCCAACTAAAAAAGCGCAATGTCTCTTTAACAAACGTTTTTCTGAAATTGACGTTATGCATTTTACAGTAATCCATTTCTTGATTCGTTTGTGAGCAAAATAATAGTGAGTAAAAACACTTCTAACTGTCTCAAGCCCTCTTGCATTCGACAATAATATTCATTTTTTTTTTCTCGAGCTAGCTTTTCTTTGCTCACTGAAATGTAGTTAGCTGGAAAGAAAGAATACATTTCTGAATGAAGCAAGTTACTAAGTTGAATGGGAACCTATTTACCACTGTCGATTTCGCTACAGATCATTGCAGCCTCATAGAGCCTATGCTTAAAGCCCTTAAATGTCTTGAACAGTTGCTTACCGAAAAGCATTTAGCTGGAAAGAATACATTGCTGAACAAGCCACTATGTTCAGTAGAAGGCTATTTGAGGTCTTGTCCCTTTCGCTGAACAGGACAGTTGCAGCTTTGCAGAAGCCAAGCTTAGAGCACTAAATGTCTTGAGCTTGCTTTACCTTCGCTCTCTAAATGCATTTAAATGGAAAATAATGAATACATTTATGAAAGAAGCAAGATACTAAGATGAATAGAAACCTGTTTCTATTCGACATCTTGTCCATTCCATTCAACCAAGACTGCTGCAGCTTTGCAGAAGCCAAGCTTAGAGCACTAAATGTCTTGAGCTTCTTCGCCTTTTCTCACTAAAATGTATTTAGCAAGGAAAGAATACATTGCTGAACAAGCCACTATGTTCAGTAGAAGGCTATTTGAGGTCTTGTCCCTTTCGCTGAACAGGACAGTTGCAGCTTTGCAGAAGCCAAGCTTAGAGCACTAAATGTCTTGAGCTTCTTCGCCTTTTCTCACTAAAATGTATTTAGCAAGGAAAGAATACATTGCAGAAGAAAGCAAGCCAATAATTAAAAAGAAGCCTTTTTGACAATTTGTCAATTTCGTTGAACAAGACAGTTGCAGCCAAAGCCAAGCGTAAAGCACTAAATGTCTTCAGTTAGCTTTTTATTTCCTCGCTAAACGGCTTTTAGCTGGAAAAGAAAGAATATATTTCTGAGCAAAGCAAGCCACTAAGTTGAGAAGAACGCTGTTTGACACCCTGTGCATTTCGTCGAACAAGACCATTGGAGCTTCGCAGAAGGCAAGCTTAAAGCACTGAATGTTTAGTGCTTGCTTGACCTTTACTCACTAAAATGCATTTAGCTGGAAAGAATACATTTATGAGCAAAGCAAGCCCCTAATATTTGACAGCTCTCCTTTTTCGCTGAATAAGATCCACAATTTTTCATGTAGGAGCCAATCATAAAACAATAATCTAAGCTCTTTGCTATGAGTTAGCTCACTAAAATGAATTTTTAAAACAATTGCTTTGAGGTAAGGTGAAATTTTTACGGGGAACTCATTCTTCGTTGAACAAAGATTCAACCATGTTTTGTTATATTTGAATCAGAATACCCACATTTTCAGCTTTCCTTTTCCAATATATTAATTTTCATTCATCAAATAGGAAAGTTTTTCACCTCAGGTGTCATTCTACATTCAGCATCCTAAAATGCAAAAATAACAAAGCCCAGTATTTGAGTTCGCACTATCAGCAATAGCCTTTATCTAAGCTTGCATATGTTAACAAAGGCCTTTGTTTGATTTTGGACGAATAGCGCAGGCTTTTTGTTTGCGTTTCAGAGGGAATTTGAGTCTTTCTTCGCCGTAGATATCTATTATTCATGAAGAGCAGGTTGAATGTAATCCTGAGTTTCTCTCGTGGATATTGGACGTGCTCAGCTTTATATAACAACACATCACTATGTGAGAAGTAGAATGTTAGAACAAAGACAGTGGAATGTTTAAACAAAAGCTTCATCGCTAGACTCACTCCTATTGGACAGTTATTTCGCTCTTCACGATTTCAAAGAGCGATTCTAGGCGGTGGCCTTTCAATCTACTAAAGCAGGCTGCGCATACTTCAGTTGATCGCTGAGTGATTTCTCCAGGGACTATCGATCAATTAACCGCTAGTTCCAAAGCCCTTCCAAAGTCATCACACATTGCTGAATAAGAGACATTTGTTATATTGTGGTATCTTGTTTAAGATGGCAAATGAAGACACTAAGCCGTTCGTGTCAAGCTTCTTAGGAAAGAAGAAGATAACATCAAGCGAGTTCATTGCCATATTCCAGAAGTATGATCAAGACGGTGAGGATATTTATGTTTTTTGTTTTATGCTTTGTTGAGATTGAAGACTGAAGAGTCTTCTCTTGGTGCAAAACTCAGACGGCTTTGAAGAGCAAAACCATGTTTTGACATACTGGAAGCTTTCTGAACGCTTTAAGTGTGTCAAATGATGGTTTTGCTCTTAAGGGCTTTCTTCAAGATAGAAGATTGCTATTTTCTTGGTCAGCAAAGGTATCTCCACCCACAGCAAATGTTTCAAATCTTGTTTCAAATCTCGAGACAAGTTTTAGTAGCAGTTTTACAAGGTATCAGAACTCTTTAAAGAAATGAGTGATTCTTCGAGGAAAATGCAAGTCAAATTAAAAGATTGCTTTTCATGGATTCAAAGTTAGATATCTTCTTGGTCATCAGCAGCCGTATATTTACAGTAAATGTTTGTACTCTTCTTTCAACTTGGAGCCACGTTTTAGTGCAGTTCTGCACAGGTGTTAAAAGTTATTAAAGGAATAAGTAAATTCTTTACAGGAAAATACATGTCCAACACAAAGACTACTTTTCAAAAACCAAAAATTGCTATTTTCTTACTCATCAGCAAAAGTATCTTTGCAGTTAAGGGACAGTGCAAAATTTATTTTATTACATGACCGGTGCAAAACGTAACGGGGCAACTACTTTCGTTGAGCCTATGCAGGACGGGGTCAACACTTTTTATTGGGCAAATAAGTACGGGGCAGTAACTTTCTTATGAGCTCAAGATGAAGTTTGAAGCATGGAATTGTTCATTATGAGAACAAAATTGTAAATCTTGTAAGACGAGTTCTTAAAAAGATGTGCAAAGTGATTTAGAATTTCCATGTCAATTGTTTGCAAGAACCCGTCAATCAGTCAAAACCATGCCATCTTCAAGGTCAATTTTTTTGAACAAGAATTGTTTTTTACGATCACTAGCTAATTCCACTGTAGTATAGTATATTAGAAATACTCTGGAATAGAGGGCAGATACATTTTTTTAAGGAAAAGGTGACAGGGCAGTTAGTTTCTTCGCAAAAATGTTAGACGGGGTAAGCAGATCTCTTTGCAAGAATTTTATTCTCCACCGGCCATGTAATATAATAAATGTTGCACTGTCCCTAATGTTTGTACTCTTGTTTTAACCTTGAGACAAGTTTTAGTAGCAGTTATCCACAGGTATTAGAAGTTTACAGAAATTAGCATATTCTTCACGGAAAGTGCATACCTAACACAACGGTTGGTATTTTAAAGACCTAAAATTGCTACGATTGGCAAGAGTTGGACCAATTTTCAAAAATCCATTTTACAGAAGATATCTGAAAAGACTAGTTCTTTGGCTGAAATTTAAAAAAAGAACAATAATATTGTTCAACGCAAAAAATGGTTAAAGTCAATGAGAAATTTGGTTTTAAGGATACAGGCTGAGCACTCCGAGTGCCGTAGCCCCTCCCCAAGTTAGAATGGCTTCTTATTTCCCTTTCCGGTCTCATTAATACACGTAGAACATTGTCATTAGGGGAACGTGTCCGTCCCTGATACATTAGAATCTCGAAAAAATTTTCTTCAAGCTACTTATAGTCGCAGTTTTCACCGTTTTTGCTTCAACCAAGGGCGCCTACCTTGTATGAACTGGGTTTATTCGCAGTCCTGTTTTCGTAACATAATACACGGAGCAATTACTGTCCTGTAATCATTTTCTTTACTTGCGGTGATATTCAAAAATCGCGCTATCTAGTTCGCTGTGGTCATCTCTTATAATAGTTCATATCGTATTACATCAACACTACCCTAGGTATATTTTTCTTTTTCGGCTCTGGTACCCAGGGTACATCAACACCTGAATTTGAAACTACAAAATTATTCTTACGTCATCGTACGTCGTCCGGTTCGGAGTAAAGGATAACAAGACAGCAATTGCTCTGTGTACTATGTCATATTCTAGTTTTGAAATTGTGATGTCATCAAATTACTAAATCGTAAACCATGGAAGCTACAGACTTTTGCTGTAGACTTTCAATCTCGCAGACCTTCAAAAACTGAGGTTTTCTTGTATTGATAATTTTGATTTTCCTCAATCAGTTTAGAATTTATGGTGCCTTTAATGTTTGTCAAAGCCTTAGATGCTTCCTCTCGTACATCCTTTCATAAACGTGAAAATGCTGTAATTCCGAAAATAACAATATCAAAAATTCTCTTTGTACACAAAGCTCTCGCCCAGATCATTTGAACGTTTCGAATCAAATGTGGAAAATCCCACTCGAACCAAACTCTTTTGTACAATAGCTACAAGATCAATTCTCGTTGCTCATTGGTTAGTGCATTTTACAGGGCCATAATTGGCTCTCAATGCATTGTATGACTCATTCTGTGTTTGTATGGGGGTCTGGGTCCAAGAGTACATTGAACGCATAAAATTTCGGACGAATAAATTTTGAACAAAATAGTTTTAGACAAAGATTTCCGGACGCTTTTTATCGGACGCTTTTTATCGGAATTTGAGACATTTTTCGAAATAGTTCAGACCTATGGAAAACTGTCAATTTACAGTTTTCTTTGCTCGTTTTTGTGATGAAAATGCAATAATTTTACCGACTGTGCTTTATTTTAAGTTTTCAAAGGGATCTTTATCANTGGTTAGTGCATTTTACAGGGCCAAGTTGACGAAATAGACTTGGGGCAAGTCTAGGCCATAATTGGCTCTCAATACATTGTATGACTCATTCTGTGTATGTATGGGGGTCTGGGTCCAAGAGTACATTCAACGCATAAAATTTCGGACGAATAAATTTTGAACAAAATAGTTTTAGACAAAGATTTCCGGACGCTTTTTATCGGAATTTGAGACATTTTTCGAAATAGTTCAGACCTATGGAAAACGGTCAATTTACAGTTTTCTTTGCTCGTTTTTGTGATGAAAATGCAATAATTTTACCGACTGTGCTTTATTTTAAGTTTTCAAAGGGATCCTTATCAGAAATTTCGATCCGATGATAATTGTTGAGGATGACGAGAATGATTACTAAAGTGGATGTTATTGAAAAACTATTATGATGTTTCGCAAAGTAGCTCTCCCGGGCACATGTGTTTTCTATGCAAAGTTTTTTGCGAGCAAGAAATTACGTTTTTAAACAGTAAAAATGGTTTCTTTTGTCTTTAATTTACTGCAAAAAAGTTAGGACACTAAAATTTGTGGACATTTAAATGTCCGAAAATAATAACATCTGAATTTTTTGCGCTTAATTTAATACATGTTTCACAGCATAGGGCTCAAATCTTTCAAATCTTTAAACAGGTGGGTGAAAAATTGCATCATAGTTTTCTTTGAATTGAATGGCTTGACAGGAATTTAGGGTACTTTGCTGTAAATCTGGCATGGAAATCTTGATTAATTTCAAAATGGTGCCTTTTTAGTTTTGTCGAAAGAATTCATGGAAAATTTTGAAAAAAGTTAAATATCGTAAATCCTAAATCATTTGAGGAAAAATGATACAAATCTTCAATAAAAACCATAGTTTATGACGGTCTACAATATGGTGGCAAGCAGAAACATCTTCTCATTTTGGATTTAGAAAGTTTGATAACGTCACAGCCTCAAATATAATAAATGCTGCCATTTTGAAATTAATCAAGATATCAAAAATTTCCATCGCAGATTTACACGAAATTACTCGAACTTCTTTTCAAGCCATTTAAGTCAAAGAAAAATTTTAAAGAATTTTACACCCACCCTTTTAAAGATTTGAGCCCTATGCTATGTTTCACCTGTTGTCTCCAGAAAGAAATTGATTATAAAAAACATGTGTTCTGCTAATGACAAGCTACTACAAAAGTTAAAAATATTAATTGGTTTTGCATATAGTTCTATGCAAAGTAGGCACATATAATCCTTTTGTCATCGGCCTATTTGCAGCTGTAGGCTGTGTGAAATTACATATTTCTTCTATCAGCCTTCTAATCAAACAAAGTGGCCCTTTATGGGAAGTGTTTTCATTTTTATTGCAACGAGAAACCGAATGTAAAAATTAAATTATGTTACACAATGCCAATCTTATGCATAATTTATGATGAATATGCAAAAAGAGTATGGATAATTGCATTCATGATTCGATTACTTGTTCAGTTGTGTGCAGATTTAAAAAAAAGTTAAGGTTGAAAATCTAATTTTTGTATTTTGTTTTTATAACAACGTTTTTAATCTTGTCAAAGGCCACGAACATGTTAAGTAATCACGAGATGCTTGTATTGAATATTTCAATATTTTATTTTAGAAATATTTCATAGCAGTGTGTTTTGTGGGTCATTTGAAACCCAAAGCAAACGTTCGATGAATCCTGTCGTTATAGGCAGACTGTCACACATCTGATTGGCTGCAATAAAGTCAGAGCTCAACAAAATGGATGTCTCTGTGAATCTGTGCATTTAGAACAAAGGACGGGTGATTGTTTAGAAATTCTACGGTCATAGAAAGTGATTGAAGACCCATAGCTAATCATGATCCTATGCGGCCCCAAAGTCGACTTTCGTACGATACGAAAGTCATTTCTGGCCTAGGTTTAGGTTCTGTTTGTATTGCATTTGATTAGCTGCGCAAAGGACCATGGTTAGCAATGGATCGTTAAGAGGTGGCCATTAAGTTCTTTTGTTCTTTGCATTATCCTTATCACCCAATCAGGTTCGTTAACGACTGCCTTTAAGTCTGGTGTCCCTTTACAAACTGTTCGGTTCTCTCTTGTGCGTTTTTTATTTCCTTGTTTTTCATTGTCCATCCCTGCACGTATGGCTGTTCGAATGTTTCATAGGGTAGGGTGGGGAAAATGAATCATTTGGTTTTTGCTTCTTAGGGTGTGTGTTTGATTGGTAATTCCAAACCTACCAAATTCTGAAAACAGTAGACTTCGCAGAGACGGAAATATATTTCCCAATCAAACACAAAAATCTTCAAAACAGCAGGTTTCGGATTCACCATCAAGGTTTTGCTAATGAAATGATATTCTCTCCAAAATCTGCCAAACCTTCTGACTTTTGGAGCAGAAGATTCAGAAGGCCTTCCAAACCTACCAAACCTACCGTTTTCAGAATTTTGGGGTCAATCAAGCGCGCATTCCGAGTCTACCAAGTCTACCGTTTTCAGAATTGGTACCAATCAAACACACCCTAAAATTGATACAAAATGTCCATGGTTGTAAACTTGCAACTTTTTCAATGTTAAAATGGCCTTTATTCGTACTAGAAATTGAATTTTTTACTAAAGTGAAGTAACTTTGAAATCCATGAACTTATCAGTGACCCATTTTGTCCCAATCCAACGAAGAGACAACAAAACGAGGGAAAACAACATTATCAAGGTGATAAACTTTCATTTCTAACATACTAATACGGTGCATTATTGACCGTGGGTATACAACAAGTAAAATGCTTATTGGAATCTAATAACCAGTTACAAAAATACTAGCTCATAAATATCCGCACTTTTTCTGACTTACCAAGAAAATATTTTATGATTGATATTGTGTTCATCATCACAGGCAATGGAACAATGGAGGCTAGCGAAATTGATCATTTCCTGAGAGATCTATCAAAAGAGAGTGGCCAGCAGGTAAGATCGAAGTGTTCCTTATTTCATTATAATCTTATTTCATCAAGAAGGAAACAAACAATAAACAAACATTATACTTTTTAGAGTTATTTGGTTGGTAATGCACTTTTCGTTGTATACATTTTGCAACACGGTGTAACATTTATTGCTTCAAGCAACCAAAATAAATCTGGCATAACTTTACTTTAGGCACAGAATTATACAAATATACCGGGTGTCCCAGAAAAAACGCTACAGATTTGCAAAATTCTAATGCAAACTGTTTCAAACTCATTATCAAACAATTATTTTATTTAAATCTGCAATGGTTATATTAAATTTTGATATATTTTCCAGTATTTTTGGTAACTTGGTGGTAGCGTTAAAAATTAGCAAACTTCAAATTTGCTGTTAGGGCAAAACCAGAGTTTCCAGAATTTGAGCAATAGATAATGGAAAATCTGAAGCATGGAAATATCTGCAATTTCACAGCATCGCTGACAAGCACGCAAAAATTATCAAGAAACTACAACACAGAGATCCCTTGCTGGTTCATGAGTTATCAAGTCTCAAGGGAGTTCTTCATGCTCATTTACAATTGAAAGTATAACTCTAATAATGGCCTAATCATTTCAGGAAAAGTAAAGAACTCTTATGAGCACTTAAGAAGCATGACTGTGCTTTGATAGACATTTTTGTGAAAGTGTCTGTTCAATGCAACATAAAATGGTTTATTTGCGTGTTTGTCAGCATTGATGGGAGATTTCAGGGATTGTCATGCTTCATAATTTTCATTATCTTTTGCTCAAATGCTGGAGGCTCTTTTTTTGCCCTAACAGCAAGTTTGAAGTTTGCTGATTTTTAACTCTACAACCAAGTTACAAAAAATACTGGAAAATATATTAAAAATTAATCTAACTATTGCAGATTTAAATAAAAATAAGCGTTTCATAATGAGTGTGGAGCTGTTTGCATTAAAAGTTTTCAAATCTGTAGCGTTTTTTCTGGGACACCCGGTATCTAACAAGGATTGATATTTCTTCATTTACAGTTCTCAAACGACGAAGACTTTCAGAAGTTCAAGGAGAAAGTTATTAGTGTTTATGACGTGGACTCAGATGGCAAAATAAGCATGTCTGAGGTATGAAAATTATTTCAGCATACATGTTATTTACTTAGACACATTGCAATCATCGTTGTTATCGAGATTGGTTTGATGCTGTGAGCTGCGAGCAATGCTTAGAATTTTATGATTGAATTGAATTAAGGTAGTAGTGATAAAGTGGAGGGCTACTGAAGATTTTGCTATAAACTTAGGATTTAAGAAAAATATACCAGGTTTTATTGCTGTAATCATCATGCAGGATGATAGTTGGCTTTATTTAGGACCAGTTCGACATGTTGCGGCTTCGCCACGTCTCTGGGCCAAAAGCAGTCACACATTTTGGTAGCAAAACTTTATAGCACCTAGAATTTCTGACAGACACTTGTGCCAATATTTTCAAGCCCCTTAATTCCCAAGTGACCGTTGACTATAACAATGAGCAATGGTATCATTTTTTACAGCTNATGCTTAGAATTTTATGATTGAATTGAATTAAGGTAGTAGTGATAAAGTGGAGGGCTACTGAAGATTTTGCTATAAACTTAGGATTTAAGAAAAATATACCAGGTTTTATTGCTGTAATCATCATGCAGGATGATAGTTGGCTTTATTTAGGACCAGTTCGACATGTTGCGGCTTCGCCACGTCTCTGGGCCAAAAGCAGTCACACATTTTGGTAGCAAAACTTTATAGCACCTAGAATTTCTGACAGACACTTGTGCCAATATTTTCAAGCCCCTTAATTCCCAAGTGACCGTTGACTATAACAATGAGCAATGGTATCATTTTTTACAGCTCGCAAAGATCTTGCCAGCCGAAGAGAACTTTTTGATGCGATTCCGAGAAGAAGTAAAATTATCAAGTGTCGATTTCATAAAGGTTTGTTGAAATGAAAGGATTCTTGAATATTTCCTTTGTCCACCACAAAAGATACTTCCACAACTTTTCAAGCATACCTTTCTTAAATTCAGACCACACTTTTTAGATTCTCTAAGCTTTCTTGCAAGATGACCAATGATTGACTACCGACAGCAGAAGACATTTTTCAAGAAACACTCTTGAGACAATCCAGTTACTTTTTCACTTTTATTTCAAGAACGAAAATATTCATATTATTTATAACTCTGGATGGAAAGTGCATTGATAATTTGTCTTTGGTAATGATGGCTTCAGAGAATACTCAAACACAGATGTGAAATTATTGCTTTAGTCACTTGGAAATTTCTAGATCGAAATAAACCTGGTTCACATAAGGTAATTGCAGTCGCTGGAGTTGTTAGACGAACGACTCCAAAGACTCAAATGACTGAATGTGAACGGCAAAAACTCAGTCGTCGGGGTCGTCAGGGTCGATGAGGAGTTTATTTTCGCCGGTCACATTCAATTTTTAGGATCTTTGGGGTCGTTTGTTTCAATGACTCCAACGAACTTCAACAACCTAATGAGAACTTGCCTAACAAATGATCTGACTACAAAAGAAACAGTTACTTGGTTTGTTGTAGCCTGCGTGCAGACTTTTTGGTCACTGGGGAGGAGGGGAAAGAAAAAGTCTGCACGCAGGCTAGGTTTGTTGATGCTGTATCAAGCAAAGTCTCCGTTCTCTTGAGATTAGCGAATTATTTAGTAAATCTCTGACTGAAATCTAGGATATCCTGTAAATTTACTTTGAGGGTGGGTGATTATGCTCCATAGGCTGTGCTTCATCAGGTACAGTTTGCTGTTACTGTGATTCTTTTGTAGATATGGTACCATTATGACAGCGATAGAAATGGATTTTTGGACTCAGCTGAATTAGATGTAAGTATGGAGACCAGGGCTAGTTGTAACAGGGGGAATTTGTAGCTGATGCTATCAATCAACCATTATGAAACTAAGATGAAGAATGGAATTATTTGCTTGATATTTACATGATTAAAAACTACCACATTACAGAAATATTTTCGTTTGATTTGGTTTTGGCTAAATAAATTGTCTTTACTTGTTTTCTTCAAATGTTTTTTTAAAATTGCCACTTTTCCTTCGACAAAGGTTGCAACAATAGTTATCAAAGATGACATCAAATTTTTCAAGAAATGCTTCTAGAACTTTGTAGCTTAATTTGATGGTATTATATAAGAAATTCTGAAAATGTAAAAATCAGAAAATTACCGACCACTGACTTCCATGTCGAGTGTTATGTATTACTGGAGGCTAGACCGAAAATAAATACAATTCTTTGCACCGAAAATTCTACATAGGAAACTTTCTAGTCGTCCTGTAATTTGACGAAGGATGTGGCACATCTAATTCTAATATCAATTTTTCAGGGATTTCTGAGAGATTTGTTGAATGCTGTTGATAACAAAATGGCTGTTACACCACAAAGAATCTTTGATTACAGAAATACCATTGTAAGTATAATAAGAATTTTGGTCTGCATTTAAACATTAGTCGTTGGGGAAGCCGCCACCGCATGATCGATGAAAATGAAAGAGCTGCAGTAGCGAATTTCTCTACATTTTATTTCAATGCCCGCTGAACTATATTTAGACTGTAGTGATTGTAAATCACCTTTGCAAGCAGCCAATTAAAACCATCATGTATGCATCTGCTGCAGTAGCACAAGGAACAATATGTAAATGTTAAGCTTATTTCAGCATGGGATATCAAATTGGATNGCTGTTGATAACAAAATGGCTGTTACACCACAAAGAATCTTTGATTACAGAAATACCATTGTAAGTATAATAAGAATTTTGGTCTGCATTTAAACATTAGTCGTTGGGGAAGCCGCCACCGCATGATCGATGAAACTGAATGAGCTGCAGTAGCGAATTTCTCTACATTTTATTTCAATGCCCGCTGAACTATATTTAGACTGTAGTGATTGTAAATCACCTTTGCAAGCAGCCAATTAAAACCATCATGTATGCATCTGCTGCAGTAGCACAAGGAACAATATGTAAATGTTAAGCTTATTTCAGCATGGGATATCAAATTGGATAGATTTGCAACTATTTATAGTATTGCTGATTTTAGTTATTTTAAAAGTAGTGATTGCTTCGCAGCTAGAGCAGACTAAATAACAAGGCAGGAAGTCTATTTTCAGCAAGATACTAAATTTTCCAGATTTCTTACGGTTTCCAGGTCGCTCCCAGCATTATTGGCTATTTTTAGCACTAATTTATTTGCCGATGCAGCTGCAGCGGCAAATTCTTCTTCATTATATCTCAATAACAGCTTTGCTATTTTTAGTTATTTTAAATGCAACGATTGTAATAAACTCTTAAAAGCAACCAATTTAAACCATTCTATAAATAGCTAAAGGAGCATAAAGAACAATGAGACAAGCCTATTGTTAGTCTCATTCTGAACTGGACACATTTATTGCTATTTTCAGGTTATTTTTACTGATTTTAAATGTAGCGATTGCAATTAATTTTTGCAAGCAGCCAAATCATATAGGCAGCTAAAGTAACAGAGCTATCCGACTTGTGGAAAAGAATAAAAAGGGATAAAACGGGTGCAAGGTAAATCTGGCGTTTCCATTGACTCGCTTTAGAAACGAATTACTTTTAACTCTTTTTTATCATAACCAGGAGGGCTAGTGGAAAGCAAGCCAAAGAGGCCATTGATCCCTCTCCTCCTTCGTTCGTTGATATGACACCTATTCATCTCTTTAGTAAGGTGCTCAATTTCTTCACAAAGAAATAGCAGAGTGCTGATTAAATACACCTGCATTAATCTTTATAGGCTGCGATTCACAATTTTGCTGGTTGCTCACGTCAATCGCCAGCGACATTTAGGCCGTTAATAATTTAGCATTACATTTCACTTCGGTTTGTTTCACTGATACCTTTGTTCATTTCGTTTAGCTGGAGCTGTTTGACTCTAACAAAGACGGGAAGATTGAACTCAATGAAATGGCTAAGTAATGTTTTATCTTGTTATTAGTATTGAGGTGCTAATTGAGCCTATCAATGCGCAACAGCTGCGCCATTTGATAGTCTTAATGATGTCTAAATAGTGATAATAGAATACTTCGGCATTGGCCTAAATAGCATTCAGTTATTAGAGGACTACGAAGTAAAGGCGCGCGCTTCGCTCATGCTTTAAAATTTTTGGGTCTTGTCTCAATGGCAAATTCTGTCTCAATGGCAAATTCTACAACATTTGCAACAGCTGCGCTGTTTAACTGTCTTGATGATGTCAAAGCAGTGATAGTATAATGCTTCAGCATGGGCCTAAATAACATTCCTTTAGAGGACCAGAAAGTAAAAGCGCGCGCTTCGCTCGCACTTCAAGAATCCTAGCTCTTATTGGTGGCTCTCTCAATTGCAAATTCTTCAACATATGCAACAGCTGCGCGGTTTAACAGTCTTGATGATGTCGAAGCAGTGGTAATATAATGCTTCAGCATTGGCGTAAATAATATTTCTTCATTAGAGGACTAGCACGCTTTGCTCGTGCTTCAAAATTCTTAGCCCTTGTAGGCGGCTGTCTCAATGGCAAATTCTTAAATATTTCACAAAGTTTGATATAACAATGGATATGAGGATTTAGTTGATGTAGCTAAAATTCTACAATATTAATTGTAGCACATGTTAATCTTCCAAGCAAAGTTCAGTACATGATATTAGCACAGTGACAAAATAATTTTGACGTAACGTTAGAAGCAGTTAAACGTCAGTTAAGCTCTAATTTGATTCCTAGACGGGTTTCCCTTCTTACAATGTACTTCATAAACAATAAGAAGAATGAAAAATACGTTGACAGGAAGATCTTTTAACAAAGCATCTTTTAATATAATCGACACTAAAGTGCTTTTTCACATTGACGTCACTTCATCTCGCTTACTCTGTTGAAGATGTGATCTCAAATTGTGCATCTTTCACTCTTTCATGCCTCAATTTGAGTACAGAATTTTTCTACAGAAGATTCCAAGGTTCTAGATACTTGACAAATGTAAGATGTTCGAAAATCTAATTTCCAAATAACAATTTTCCCTTTCATACCTGTTGATAAAAGTTGTAGATTTGTAAAGCAAAAATGATCATCAGATTCTACCAACGAGTATTCATTCTACTAAAAGAACCTTTTTCGTTTCAGAATTCTGCCAGTTGAAGAGAACTTCTTTGCAAAATTTGAGGTAAATGAAATAACATATTACATAATATTACTACTTTTAGAGGTAGCATAATATCCAGGGTGTTTCAGAAAAAACGCAACCCAACTATAATTGACAATTTTCAAGAAATAACAAGATTTGATTTATATGTAATGTATACTATCTGAAAGCACAATTTATCTGCTTTCCAATGATATGCAGTTTGGATACATTAATGGAATTATTTATCACTCAACTGACGTTTTAGTAAGTATGGTCCATTTTAGATGCAGGAAAGTGGTAGGACATTTGCATAGGCGAAAACCCATCTTTGTGAGAGCTTATTTGATCATTTGTAATAAATGCATCTGATGGGAGTGAATTTGCATGTTTCCTTCCTAAGGGCGTCACCTCAAGTGCGTCTAGGCCTGAAACGTTTTCATAAAATCTGTTTTGTAACTTTTTATGCCAAAAAAGGTGTTGATTTTGCTCTTACAGCAAACTGCATTTAAAATCGGCCATACTATACTTCAAAAATATCAACTAAATGACAAATAATTCCATTATTAATGTATCCAAACTGTATATCATTAGAAAGAAGATAGATTGTGCTTTCAGATGGTATGCAGTATATCTATTTAAGTTTTAAAATTTTTTGAAGATTTTCAATTATTTTTGGGTTGCGTTTTTTCTGAAACACCCTATATATCATATATATATATATATTGTATATTATATTACCTTATATTACATTATATTACATTATATTACATTACATTATATTACATTACATTATTTTATATTATATCACATATAATATAATGTTCTACTACTTTTTGCTTTTCATATAATCATGGACATGCTACAAAGCAAATGTTTTATTTGGTAGTAGACAAATACTTGGTAGTAGATGGGCACAAAGAGACTTTAGTTTTAGAAAAATTAGTTTTAAGTAAATTTTGACTCGACTAATGACAGAAGCTTTCTGTAGATTTTACAAAATCTTTGAAGCATCCTGTAATATTTTTTGAGTGTAGAACTATACTATCTGAATTTGATGAAATTATTTATAATAATAGTATTTTTATTATTATCCCTTTTAGAAGAAAACAGAACTTTCCAATGAAGATTTCGATGAGATATTCTCACATTATGACAAGGTTTGTTTCATTGTAGCATTCTATATGCTTGGCAGAGGTTATTGCTACCTATGAAATGACTGGAAAATGCCAATTTGCTGGAGAAATTTTAGGGCTTTAAGTCCCAAAATCTGATGAATAATTAGGCCATGCAAGTGCTAAACAATCGTGTAATTATATGAATCATCAAAAGGGTTTCTGGAACAAAAAATCTTTGTTAATTCGAAAGATTACAATATACCGAGTGACTCAAAAAATGTTCCCAACCTGGTTCCGAGGCAGCCTCCTTTTGGGCCATGGGGACGAGGTTGAAATGTTCCCTGTTCGAAAAATTATTGTAGCAAAAGTAGTTGTGATATAATCATCAAAATTGATTTTTCCAATGCTACAAAATTGAAGTATTACGTATCAACTTCTCCATTATTAAGTTTCAGCTAACACAATTTGGCAGATTGTTGCGAAAATAAAACCAACCAACTGACCCATGTTTGTTTTTTATTTATCCAATGGCCAATTTGAAAAACCTTTCCTTCTATGCTACCATGGTAGATCAGATGATTAAATTAGGCAAAATGACATTATGAGAAGCCCATAAGCCTCTTCATTTCAATCAAATTCATTTCATTTTAAATTCTTTATACAATGTAGAACTTTCATAATAAAAACTGCCTTACAATTTGCCCTGTTAAACTAACTAAGAAAAGCAATTTACATATTATTACAATATACAGCTACTAAGATAAAAAATTAGATCAAAGTAAATGTATAGTAGATGTGATGTTGATCAAAGTGAGATTGACACTTTAAAAGCAGAGAATGTACGAGCCGTTTTCGCTTCAGGTCTGATATTGTTCTAAATCTTAGCCCCTATAAAGTCAAATCTCGAGAACTTTGTTGCTATTTCTTGTAGGACAATAATGGTCTGATCGAAGACACTGAGCTAATTGCCTTTTTGAGGGATATTCTGGCTAGAAATGGCAGTGTAAGTATGATGTTTGATGGAATAAGGAAACGTCAATATTATGGCCTTCAATTGAGATATCAGCTCCATATTCAGCGTCCCTTGTTTCTGCATGGTTGCATTTCCTTAACTGGGACACATACTGGAGCTTTGAAGGGGTCCTTTTGAACCGGCATGCTTTGTGAATACAGCCTTTTTTGGTCTCTTTGTTGTCGCTATTTTCATGGTTCACGAACATGGCCGCTAGCAAAGAGATGGCATGTGCAAGGTATGCTGGTTGCAAAAGTCCCTTTAATATATATAGTTCGCCCTATTTTTGCGATAAGTCATGAAGCTTCGGCATTTATGCCAAATAGAATCCAATATTACAAGACATAGAAGTAAAAAGCACTCACTTCACTCTCGCTTCACTCTCGCTTCACTCTCGCTTCACTCTCGCTTCACTCTCGCTTCACTCTCGCTTCAATATTCTTAGTTCTTGCAGAAGTGCAGAGGCCTGAACCAAAGAAAAATTTCTCGAGCACTTGATAACAACGTCTGTTTCAAAAGATGGTGTGTTGGGTTGTATAATATCTTTCACCTTTTGGTTTATATGACGTTTTTTACAAGGTGTCCCAAAAAAATTGTTCGACGTTTGATTAAATATTGAAAAATGACGATAAAATAAACAGGCTCCATGCTAAGATGCCTTTATATCTAAGATCTTAAATCAATTTTAGACGCAATAATCTTGAAAATCCGCTGAAATTTCTCTGAGTTATCAGCTTTTAAAGATCAAGTTTATGCGAAAGCTGAAACCAGAGACCCCAAAGTGACTTGCTGTGCAAAAAAGCTCCAAATTCGAGGTTAAAGAAGGCTATCCAATGCCATACCTCTCGTTAATATCAGAGCAAATCAAATAGGATTCCGAAAGTAATTAAATTTTTGTAACCATTGTCAAAATTTGCTTTTTTAAACTTTGCTGAACAGAATGCCTCAAAGCATCCAGACGCTTGAATTAATGTTCGAAAGAGCTTGGTAATCGAAAATCCTTTCCAAATCCCATTTGGTTTGCTCTGAAATAAACGAGAAACAAAAATCAAACGACATCACCATGCTACATTCACTACAAATGCTACGGAGGAGCCACTGGTTTCAGCTTTCATACAAACTTGCACTTCAAGAGCTTGTAGCTCCGTGAATATTCAGCGGATTTGCTATTTTCTGGTGTCTAAAATTAATGTAAGGTTTTAGGGAAGGATTGTCTTTCCATGGAGCCCGTTCATTATATCGTTATTTTTTAATATTTAATCAAACGTCAGACAATTTTTTGAGACACCCTGTGCTGTAGTCTAATGAATGTGAAACAAAAAAATCTTCTCTTTTGGCTTTGCTTCCAAAAAGTTTTCAATGCATTTATGAATCTTTTTTCTCTAGACACCAACAACAACAGAGTTGGAGAGTTACAGAGCAACCATTTTGAAACATTCTGACAAGAATAAAGACGGAAAATTGAACAAGGAGGAACTCAGGATGTTACTAAAGCAATGCAAATAAAGGAAAAATAAAAGAAACTTTTATTGATAGATTGTGAAAGAAAACGTTATCTTATTGCTTGAATGATAACAACAACAACTCCATATTTAAGAATCTTTATCGCACGCCTAATATCTTATTGCTTGAATGTTAACAACAACAACTCCATATTTAAGAATCTTTATCGCACGCCTAATATCTTCTTGCTTGAATGATAACAACAACAACTCCATATTTAAGAATCTCGTCGCACGCCCAATGAGCATTTGATGTTGGGTGCAGGTTTGACTGCCATGACATTTAAAGCTAAAAAGATATAGATTCACACTTCTCTGCAATAGATATGTAATAGTAGTCTTTATATCACATATGTCTTTATTGTTTGTGTCTTAGATGGGTTAAGTTGCTGGCAAATTACAAGTTATAGTTATAGACCTGTCAATAATATTCTGCAAGCTTATACAGACCAGAAATAAAGTTTCCACTTTTTGTGTTATTTTCTGTCAATTCTGCCACATAACTTCTTTCGATGAATACTTTTTAAGTAAACATCTTGTTATTAAAAGATGCAGCTAAACCACTTCTTCAAAACAAGCAATATGTAATGGACAGAGCAGAATCTATGTAAAATGATGTCATCACGCAATCTGATATAAGGAAGTGTTTGCACATGTAAGATTTTTGAAACCATTAATGTAGGGTTTAGGTCGTTAGGAAGAAAATACCGAATACTGCCTTTGTTTGGAAAATATTAATCGACGCTCAAGGGCCATGCATAGGCGTCGAATCTTTGCATAACTTTAAAACAAATTGTGAAAAATGTTATCGCCCCATCCTTTCAACTGATTTGCTCGAAGGGAACTTTAGGTAATTTGCAATAATCCCAGAGAGAGCACTTTTGATATCATCATTATTTTCGGAATTACAGCGGTTTCAGATTTCTGCTAATTTCTAAATTCTAACGTCATCAATTTGATAAATCGTAAACCATCAAAGCTACAGACTTTTCCTTGCTTCAATCTTGTAGAATTTTAAAAACCGAATATTTCTTGTATTGATCATAGTGATTTTCCTCAATCAGTTTAGAATTTATGGTGCTTTTAATGTTTCTCAAAACTTCAGATACTTCCTCTCCTACACTACATCCTTTCATAAAACATAAAAACGCTGCAACTCTAAAAATAATGATGATATCAAAAATGCTCTCTCTAGAATTATGGCAAATTACCCAAAGTTCTCTTTTGAGCAGTTCAGTTGAAAGAATGGGGCAATAACATTTTACACGTTTAATTTTAAAGTTTTGCAAATATTCGATGCCAATCGAGGGGCCTCAAAGATAGACTGACTACCTCAGTCCCAGTTTCGCTTTGTTTATTGAATTGGATGAAGGCACTCCTCTTCAACTGGGACTGATAATCCCACTATCTGAAAATCCGGCCAAACGAGCAAGAATGCGGGCGCGACCAATCAGATTGCAGTATTCCAAATATTAGTCGACTATGTCCAAATTGACCAATGGGAAAATCAACATTTCAACCTCGCTCCCAGGATTAGCCTCCCTTTAGCCTCCCATCATCAATGACCGAAGAAAGCTGCAAGGATTGCTGCGGTGAAATCTGAAGGGCATTTTGGATTTTAAAAGCAGGTTTTCAGTGTCAAAGTGAAGGAATCTCCAAGCAATACATAGAAGAAGTACTAATCTTGGTACTGGTAGGTTTTGTTTTCTCTACAATCTTAATGAAGCATGAATTTGAAGGGTTTTAGAATTAGAGTTGGAATCTTGTTGAATTGGCCTAAGCCCTTTTAAGCCCTAGGCGTCCGTCATCAAAGCGAGGTTCATCGATTTCTGTCTGATTTTTCGAATAGTTTGATTATGAGTCGTAATTGTAGCGATTATCAGTCTATCAAAGAGCGAAAATACGACGATAGCAAAGAGTCTACCTCAAAGATGCGATTTCATTTCATTTCAGTTTCCGCTCTGTCACTCTGTCTATGTAATGTGAATCAACAGAGAGAAATTTGTCAAGCAAACATTTCTTGGCAAAAAAATTATATAAATATCCTTTTGAAAGAATAGAGGCAATTTTTAACGCGCATTGCTGGCATAGATCTCGCTACAACACACATTTTTGACGGTGAAGGCGATTGCAACTTTTTTAGTGTCAAGCGTTCTGATCACAGAAGTTCTGTTCTGTTCTGAATCACTGTTCTATCCGGCGTCTGTGACTTCTTTTGATGACGCAGAGGCTGTGAGGTCCTGGGGGGGGGGGTGGGTTGTACATTTTTGGTGCTGGGGACGTGCTACCCGGAGCAGTTCCTTTTTCACGATTTTGGCATCAACAACAGCATCGATGGAGGGGGTTTGGTATACATGTCCCTGCCCGGGTTATGGGCTAGTTTGCGATATTGTTCCATGGTTACGGGTCATGTGTTGTAAATTTAGCCTGGGTTATGGGTCTGCTTTACGAGGATTTGCCGTAGTTATGGGTAAATGCTTGCTATTATTGCTATTATTAGCTATTATAATATTTGCTACGCATTAGCAAGATCCGAAAATCCGAGCAGAAAATCGTGAAAATCTGAAATCCGTTTGAAAATATTGCCTCGATCCAACGATCTGAAAAGTTCAATGCCCAGTTCAATGAAAAGTTCAATCCTGGAGGGAAACGCTACTAAATTTACAGAGAAGTGACGGCTGCTTTTTTGAAGTCTGAAAAGGTCTATTCGTATATAAACTACATTCAAGAATGCAACAATTGGAATTTAGTTTCAGAAATAAATCAACAACCTCTAATAACTGGTGGCAAGCGTTGGGTGGTATTTTCGATTTAGATTACACCTAGATTTGCAGCCAGTTGCTACTTGCAGATATTGTATATTTCAAGGCTAGATTTATGACCTGAGTTCCTTGTTTCCCTCTGCTCTTTGACTTGATGATGTCGCTTCGGAGAGATATCATCAAGTCAAAGAACGCAGGAAAAAAAGGGACGAAAGGTCATAAGTCTACTTGAAGGCCTGTAAAACGATGTCAAGCAATTCCAGGGGGTCTAAATGAACGATGTTATAAGCTTTATCAAGTCTGATTTGATTTTATTTGATTTTATATTCTTTAACCATGGTAACCCCGTCAGCTAAGGATGCTTTTCAGGGGGCTGTGCCAAATAAGGCTGCTTTTCAGGGGGTCGTGCCAAAGTCTCAGACACTGCTATGCATAGATGTAAAGCAATTCCAGGGGGTCTAAATGAACGATGTTATAAGTTGTATCAAATCTGATTTGATTTTATATTCTTTAACCACGGTAACCCCGTCAGCTAAGACTGCTTTTCAGGAGGCCTTGCCAGAGCCTCAAACACTGCTATGCATAGATGCAACTGAATTTTGTCGTGTTGTGTCATGTTTGACCTAGCTACGCTTTATCACAGAAAAGATAAAATAACGTTGAATATGTATATTCCAAGAAGAAGCAACATGGCTCCTTACATTCTACGACCACTCTGCATCCTTGCAGTTTTGATAACAACATTTCAAAAGTCGTCCACAAGTGCTTTAACAGCAAAGATACATCGCTCAACATGCAGACGTGACGCAGTGTTTAAAGCTACAGATAGGGACAAAAAATTGACTTTGAATCCAGCTAACATTTTGTCGACGATTTCTACATCGAGATTGCCATTCTGCGCCAAACATTGCACATCAACACTCAACTGCAGATCATTGAATTTCAAGCAAGATAAGACAGACAATTGCCAGGTTTTGGATATAGACAAGAACAATGCTAGTGTGACACTTGGAAGTGCTGTTGGCTGGGTCCATTATGAGCCAGTTTCAGAGGTAAGCTATTAGGCTACGTTTGTAGGACACCAAAGGCTGTTTGCGAAATAGGTTATCAATTTTCCATCCGACATAGCATTCTTTTTCTTAATAAAGACCAAAATGTCAACTGGCTGGTTGGTCTTGCTGGACAGTTAGGTCTAACCTGACCAAATTCCACTATTAGCATTATGCATAGGGCTTATCTTCTTTTGCATAATTAAAAGATAACCATGTTAGAAGAATAGCTGATCAACAATTTCGCAGACAACCCCACTAGTAGAAAATTATAGATCAGCAGAAAATCTTAGGAAATATCTTAGAAAAAAGTGACGTAGAAAATCAATCAATGTAAACATGCCAAAACGTTTCTTCAAACAACAGGAAAATAAAGGAGAGGGTAAAAATGGCAATCACTGCAGGTCCTGAAATGGGGTCCTAAATCCCACTCCCCCAGTCATATTTTGCAGCAGACCCCAGTCACATTTCGTAGACACACTGTCATTGGTCGAATCCTATTCCTTCTATTCAAAAATCAGTTCAGCCGTTGGTTCAGTTCATCAAATCACAGTCCAAGCAAGAAAATCCTATTCCCAGGTCCAATTTTATCCTTCAGGACCCATAAAAGTGACATAGATTTCTGCTGGAAGGCTGCATTTGCACAATACCAGCAGAATACTCTGCCCGCCGAATTGCCAACTATGCCGTTTGAAAGTCAAAATGTAAAATTAGCGAAAATGGAGCTTTCCTATAGATTTAAGTTTAATGTATCCTTGTCGATAGAACGTCTTTTCTCATTTCAGGTTGGCCCCAGGTGTCGCTTGGTTACATGCAGTGCTGGGTATAGATGCAACGAGACTTGTAGTTTATTGGCTGGCTCTGAGTGCATCGGTGAGTAAAATTTGTAAGACGTTCTTCAAGAAAAATCTCAATTTGTAAGTTCTACCTAGATTTATGACGTGAGCCCTTGTATTCGCTCCAGCGACCATCTAAATGTCCGTCAATCTGTTCACTAACAGAAGGACTCATGACCAAACAGATTTTAAACAGAGACGGAAATGTAACGAAACATATGAAGAAAAATTGTAAAATCCTCCTTTCCTTCGAACGTCAAAGAAAAATCGAACGTTGCCTAACTGTCAATTTTTATCTAATCAACCAATCAATCACTAACAATAGGCATTTGGTCTGACCTTATTAAGAAAGTATTGATTTGATTGACTCCGCACCAATCCCTATTTTGAAATTGTATTGCAATGAGCGGAGCTCCTTGGTTATAAGTCTCAGTTTGAAGCAAAAACCATTCAATTAAATTCAATTCAATGCTTATAGCAGACACTCATGTAGTCAGTCTAATATCTGGTAAGAAATATGTGTCACAGCAGGCAGTAAAACTGGACCACATAGGAGCTACAATCTCTACATTCCCTCATCGAAATCTGCTAAAGAACTGCCACATTTCACAGAAAACAGGATCTCGTGTTTGGAATCAGCAGAGGTTTTGCTTTTGGATGAAATAAAGATGATTTCACACTTCAGGTGACCTGATGCCACATGATGTGACAATTTTGTCCCAAATAAGACTCATGTCTGCTCTAATAAGGCCCCTGGTAAGCAGGATTTGATTTTATGGAATATTTGGGATGTCAAGCCTGAAAGACAGTTTTTGGGCATAATAACTTTGGTTTGGGAATTTTAACGACTGCTGCATTAAAAGTTTCTGAAAAAAACTCTATGTTATGTGAAGCTACAATTCCTCTTGATTTTAAATCTGTAATTGATCTCTCCATAGAATATGCACTTTCTGAAGTATAAGCTAAGGATTGTACCGTGAGTACCAGTGTGGGATATTAGTGCGGTTACCGTCGTTAACAGCACTGAATGTGAACTGCCATAATAAACTCCCCAACGACCCTGACAACCCCAACGACTGAATTGCTGCCGATCACATTAAGTCATTTCATGAAATGTCAGGGGAATTTCATGGGAATTTCATGAAAAGAAACATGTAACGTACAATCTAAGAATACAATACTTATGCAAACTGACATCAATTAAGACATTGGGCTTTGGACTCAAAGCACTGTCTTTTAGAGGTAGTTTCCTCTGCAACGCTCACGATGACGGTATCAAACAAGAACCAACACTATCGGCTTTTAAAAACATGATCAAAGACTGGGCACCTGTAGAATATTTCGCTAACTATATAATCTCTTTTTTTACTGATTTTGTGTATATTATGTTTGTAAATAGTTGGTTTGAATTAGTATTTTCATAATACTACTGTAAATACCAACTTTAAATATTGATAATGATTGATTGATTGATTAATTGATTGATTTGAATCGTTTGAGTCAGTCGTTACCAACGACTCTAACGACCCCAGCAACTCCAGTGACTGCAATGACCTGATGTGAACCAGGCTTAACGGCTGTGAATGTGACGTAAAAAGCGGGGCATGAAGATGTTTGATTTCCCATTTATGAGGGCCTACTTTGTAGGATAAATTTCATCATCGGAGTAAACATCTTTAAGAGTTATTTTTTCAAGGTCCATTTGAAAATGCTCTCTAATGTTTAGTGGACAATCACATTTATACCAGAATGGCCGTGAAGCTGTAGAGGGTTGTGTGGAATGGTAATTATATGTAACTTTGATGCACTTAACAACCATAGAAACAGCTATTTGTTGAAGTTTCAAAATATAAGTTACTGTGTATATCAAATAAGACGGAAGGAGACAATGCAAGCGAAGCGAGAAGAAACATGTGCAAAGAAGCGCGTTGCTTAGCTACATTAAATAGCCCCCCCCCCCACCATGTTTGTCTGTGTAAACATTTCGACTAATTTCTAGGCTTATGATTTTTGTGACTTTTCCTAGCTATCTATTTAGCATCTTTCATTCAAATTTCTTCAAGATATTTAATTGTTTCAGTAATTTTGAAATTCACTGTCGTGAAAAATTAGGAAGCTTTTACTGCAAGAATTGGTTCCAAAAGAAACAATTGCACTAAAAATGGCTACGAGGAAGTTGACCAAGATGCATTGCATTCTATAATCGAATCCCTACAGAATCGTTGACGATTTGTAATTGGAACACAATGGATCTTTGTAAAAGTTCCTCGTCGCCATCTTTAGCGTAGTTCTGTATTAAAGGGAATGTAAGAATAGGAAAGTGGCTCAAGCCACTTGCGGTCAAATTCTAGCCTATCAGATCAGTATTTCCTGTTGACATAGATCAGTTACCCAAATATGGTTTTGCACGTGTCACGGACTATTGTCTTTGCATGGCTATTTTCATCAAATACTTATATATGCTTAGATTCCCTTTAAGAAACCCTACTACAAAGCCCAGAGCCAAGCTTCTAATAAAGTGTATTGTTTCTAATTTTTATTGCTTCAGATTTGTTATTCTAAGCGATCAAATTGCTGTTGTAAGTTACTATTCATTATATTCTATATGCTTTTACAAAAAATCTTGCTGTC
This sequence comes from Aurelia aurita, assembly GCA_004194415.1. NCBI lineage: Eukaryota > Metazoa > Cnidaria > Scyphozoa > Semaeostomeae > Ulmaridae > Aurelia > Aurelia aurita. Next base: position 1,531,048 of record REGM01000019.1, on the reverse strand, counting down.
TTTCGCCACATTGTGGCAGAGTATTCATGGTCATCTCTGCACTACACTATAGCAACAAACTGTTGCCTAGCGCGTGCAGACCTTGAATTGAATGCAACCTGTTTTATTAATTATCATTTCTTATCTTATATAATATAAAGAGCAAATAAACATGCAAGATTACCACATCACAAGCAATACGATCTAAATCGTTATTTACAATTATTTGCGAAATCAAATTTATCAGGCACTTTTTTGAAACCACTCATTTGGGAACACGTGCGCGCAGGCAAAGATTGAATCATTAAGATCTTTGCCATTTCTTCAGAAGCCTCGTTCCCATATACTGTACCGTATTTTCTCGATATTGGGACGACTGCACTTTAGCGGACCAGCTTCATGTCATATCTCTCGGGAACGTATTTGACCAAATACCCTACTAACCCTAACTAAACCCCACCTTACCCTAACTAACCCTAACTTACCCTAACTAAACCTAACTTACCCTAACTTACCCTAACTAACCCTAACTTACCCTAAAAGCCCCTTTTCCAAAACCTAAACCTGAACCTGACCCTTACCCCATGACACATTAAGTGCCGATATTAAAAGCTGGTCCGCTAAAGTGCAGACTAGCCCTCGATATTTGTATAGTCAACTTCTAAAAATGTACAAATAATATATGAAAGCCTACATTTTACTAAAATTCGATCAATTGCTTTCTGACACGTCTGTTGTTTGCTATTTATTTATTTTCATGGAACCTAATAAACTCTTGCTACTAGTAACTATCAATGGCGTCTAATGTAATATATCCCAACCAACCATAAGCTAAAGGCAACATCATGAGGTTTTATTTCAAGTCTTTAAATGAATTCAAACTTGATTCTTGAAGTGAAGAAAACCGCTTTAAATGTGAATCCAGCTTGGGGCCTATTCAGTACACAGAAAATTCTTCTCATAAAAAATCTATCGTTTCCGAGAGCGATTCTGCTATAAAACTGGATGGGTTTCTAGGTTTGAGCGACGTCACTTTTCCGCAAGCCAATCAAATAGTCGCTGTCTCTGCCTCATGGGGAACTACAACCACTCATTCTAAACAAGCTAAGTTCTGTACGCTTCTCCCCTCAGAGAAATACTCTAAGCCCTTGGGATGAGTTGCCAGCAACGGTGGTCTGCCTTCGGCAATGGGCCCCTTGTGGCCACTGAGCAGACGATATAACGAAGAATAGCTTGGAAATGTCATGTCACTACGAGTGGAGCTTTCATCTTAGAACCCAGGGGCGGGGGCATTATGCATATTTTGGGTACCGAGGACGTGCCATCGGGAAGGGCATTGATTTTCACGATTTGGTATAAGGAACGGTATCAATTTTTGTGATTTGGTATAAAGTACAAATAAATAGGCCATTTTTGAAAAATTGTTATAAAGTCAGGTATACCTTTTTTCTAAAATTTGGTATTAGGTTGGGTACATATTTTCGAAAGTTGGTATAAGGAACGGGTATACTTTTGGAGCTTTGATGACACGCCCCCAGCCAAAATCAGGTCAGGTGCCCCCCGGGTCTTAGAATTCTGTATCGATTTTCTGCCTGCATATTCGGTCCGACCCTAAAATCCACCCTAAAAATCTTATTCCCATATTGATTACAACATCGTAGTTATCGCCATTGACCTGCCGGACACTTTATGACTCATAATCATATATACACAGAAACCGGACTAAATTTGCGACTGTGACAGTAATTTGTTTACGTAATGGCGGATGACCTAAGTAAAACCCCGATGACAAAACAGCTCAAAATTAATGTTTCCAATGGTGGAAGATACCTAAGAAAACAAACTGTGAATACAAAATGCTTTTTAGCGATAAGGAGGAAAATCTTTCACTTCATTTCGTTAAATACTGTGCTCTGATTGCCGCCACAGAAAATGAAAACAGCTCAGAGTCCAGTTTTTGTGTCTCTGAAAATTATGAGTCCTAGTTTGAGGGATGACTGGGGTACTTTTTCAGGTAGTACTAGTGATAACTATGACAAAAATCATTACCCTACCTCACCCTTTACAGATAATTCAACAAATTTAATGATATTTTTGACAGATATAAATGAATGTAACAGCAATCCTTGTCAAAATGGTGCAACCTGTGTCAACTCAGTTAACAGCTATTCGTGTACATGTGTATCAGGATATTCAGGAACAAACTGCCAAACAGGTATCTACTTTATTTATCTACCGGGTGAGTCGGAAAAAACGTGGAGTGTTTGTCAATTTTTATTAATGCAGCTTAACTTGCAAATTCATTTCTATAAAGCTTGCTGTATATAAGAAAAGAAAAATTAGAATTTAAAATTTGTTTTGTTGAAATCGGTCTTTCCATTCCAGAATTACGAGCGATTTTAGTAAAATGGTGTTTCGCAAAATTGCTAAAATAGGCCTTCAATTAGATTCATATTCATGCACGTGTGACCTTCTAAACCATCACAAACATATTGTTTCTCTACCAAAAACTTGAAACAAGGCATGTATTATGTTAGAGCACAAAAGTAAAAATTAATGTTGCTTATGTTATGTTGTATCCCTAGGGGATTAGTCATTTAATTGTCATTGTTGTTAGCAAGCTGAAAGTTCTTTTACTAGCGATAATTTTCACCAAAATGGCTATATCACAAAATCGCAAATAAATAAGGAAAGAAATTACTGATTTTAAGAAACTAAATTTCTATAACTAATTCAATCTTTCTTGCAATATAAAACTTCAACACTCCCGATTTGACTTGTTTTTCATCAGGTTATGGCTTGTTAAACACCCCACGTTATTTCTGACTCACCCGGCATATTTTTAGCTTGATCTTCTCAACAGATTTCTAGTGGGTGTCCCAAAAAGTCCCCATGTTTGAAAAATCACCAAAATTTGATCAAAAGGCTGATACTCAATTTTTTTGCTTGGTAAATAGATCAAAGATCATATCATTTTCCAAGGTATAGCTCATCGTTTTGATTGATTTGAAAATTAGACTATTTTAGGGCTACCTGGTTTTGAACCATACTGTAAAAGCACACATGACTGCCAGAGGATAAATTTCTCCGAGTATATTAAGCATCCAACTTGGTGGTAGATGTCAGAAAAAGACGCACACTGCTATTGGAGACTTGAGCAGTCAAGACAAATCTAAGGATTTGGCTGTTAGGAAAGAATTACAAATTTGCCCAAAGTATGGCTCTAAATAAGTTTTTTAACGTGTCATTCATAAGTAGTGAGAACGAATTTCTTTTATGTTTCAATAATTAGATCATCGAAAAAACAGATCAAAAAGGAGTTTTATGGATAGGCTTAAATTAATGATAGAGTTTTCGTGATTTCTTGAACGGGAGGAATCTTTTCTGGGGACACCCGGTACTTCAAATTTTTTTCCTAGACAGATTTGTTGCATGAGTAGACTCATTATTTTCGTGTATTTTCGCTCCCTGATCTGATATGGCGCTACAAATAACTCATTCAAGCGACAACAACAACATCAATTCAATTCAATGAGCGAAAGTGAAGGGACTTACACTTAGACCGTGAGTCTATTGCATGAGTAGGAAAATTGTTATATCAAATGTCATTCAAACGAAAATCATGACCTCAACTTTCATTCATGGTCTCCTCTTTACAACACAAATAGCAACAACCTGTTGCTTAGTGCGGGCAGACCGTGCTTTGAATGCAACCTGTTTTATATATTGTTACCAGTTATCTTTATAAACATGTTTCTGTTTACCACACCATCAGCAAAACAGTTTGAATTTTTATTTACAATTATTTTCGCAATCAAATTTGTTAACAACTTTTTTGTATAGCGATTCATTTGGGAAAACGTGCTCATTTTCGCCATTTTTTCAGCAGCCTGGTTCCTGTGTACCGTATTTTGTCGATTAAACGCCCCCCTGTAATAACTTAACAGCTATTCGTGCACATGTGTCCGGGTATTCAGAAACCAACTGAAAGCAGGCATCTATCTATATTTGCAGCTTGGTCGTTTCCAGATATTTCTACCAGAATTCATTTTTTGCAGACACTATGTCAAAGATTCGGGCTTTCAAGAAACCACTGAAGGTTCGAAGGAGACTATGAAGGATCGCCCCCCCCCCCCCCTAGAGTCTTTGACGTATCTTGAAAAGTAACGGAATTTTAACTGTGTTTTTTAAAAGTGTTTTTCTTTCAGTGTAGTTGATTTTCAAGAGGTCCTCTTTTAAACAACTTACTATTGAAATAGGTTAAATTATTTGAAAAACTTAAACACAACTTTTTTGGTACACAGAACATAACGATGAGAGCTATGCCAATATATTCCAACAGCAAAACTTAATTTCACAATTCTTTTACTTTTTGCAGATGTAGATGAATGCTCAAGTTCTCCTTGCAAAAATGGAGCAACTTGCAACAATTTAGTCAACAAGTTCACATGCACTTGTATGCCTGGGTATACAGGATGGTTCTGTAAAACAGGTAAGATTTGGAACTGTCCCAGATAAACTTCCCGTAAAGTTTTGTTCACACTAGAGTAAAAACCCGTTAGAATAGACAATAACGCTAAATATGGCGGCCGCGCAAAGCATGCTGGTGAAAAGCTCCCTGACGACCACCTAACAACATAAAAATTCTGGTCTGCCGTTTTGACTAGCTAGCTGTGGTCAAGTTCAGACCAATTAATCAATGTAAACAAATAGGAAACTTTGTAATTCGAACGTGAATCTTCAATTCGAATCAAAACTTAACTTTTCTTGCTTTGGAAAGGTTTCCTTTCGAACCTCGTTGCATTCGAATTCAAGGTCGATTCGAACTCAAGCTAGCTAGACGAAGCGCAGACAGAAATTTTTATGTCGTTAGGTGGTCGTCAGGGAGCTCTTTACCAGCATGCTGTGCAGCAAACACATCAGAGCCTTTGGAGCCGCCGCGCCATCTTTAGCGTTATTGTCTATCGCAAGATGCTTATATATTTTATGATCAACACTCCTTATTAGTATTCGTGTTATCTATTCAAGAAAATAAATAAAACATTGGATTATATTTCTAGTTGTTTGAAACATTTTAAATTTGCTTCTGAAGTCAAATATTTGTCCGTTGGATAATGTCGCATGCAAAATATTACTTGACAAGCATTTTGGATTTGTCAAACAGAAAATGTTTTTGAACTTTTTCAAAAACATTGCCCAAGGAAATCTCCGTGAATCTGACTGTCGAGCAAAGTTTTGCGACGGAATTTCAACTGCTTCGTAAACAATATCACAACAATTCTTTTTCAACAGATGTAGATGAATGTGCGAGCAATCCTTGTGCAAATGGAATAACCTGCACCAATCAAGTTGGCAGTTTTAAATGCGACTGTCGTAATGGCTATTCTGGGGCGTCATGCAACATCGGTGAGTGCAATAGTGATACCATGAAATCTGATATATCAACTTATGAGGCAAGAGGGAATTTAGTAAAACGACAGATTCCGATTTTTTTTCTAAATTTTTTTCCAAGTGTCCCCGTGAGAGGCCAGATATTAGCCAGGGTTCTGGTGATTGAAAAAGATTTTCAAATTTTCGCCTGGGGGCTCCAATTTCATACTGAAGACAGCATAATTTTGATGGGGAACTTTATCTGCATTGGACTTGCCCAAGTCGTCTTGTAAGAAAGAAAGAAAGAAAAATTTGGAACAAAACAAAGTAACTTCTAAACCAAAGGAAGGGAAAATCGAGCAATATTTAAGAAAATCATACTTCTGTTTACAATATGGTGGTCAGTGGCAGAAGTATGTCGCTGTTCTGGCTTATGAATTAGCGATTCGATTGCGTCACAACCACAAATGAGTTGAAATATCGGACGAGTCATAAAAGGTATAGTCTTTTGAAAGCCTGTAGCTCTCAAACCATTTTTCAGATTTCTATAAACATATATTACCTGTGTAGCTAACATATTAGCATAGATAAAAAAATGTTGTTTCTCAAAATCGATGGTATCATTCTCAAATTACAAGTGATTTTATAAAGATGCTTCTTCTCAAATCCTTCAAAACAGGCCTAAAATCCTTATCAAATTTGNATGATCTTGGTAATGAATCTGATATTCTTTTCATCCAAACAGGAACGACGAATTGCCAAACAAATCCTTGTGTGAATGGAGGGACCTGCGTGCATGCAGCTTCTACAAAAGTATGCTTATGTCCGGCGGGATATGCTGGAGAAACTTGCCAAACTGGTAATCGTCATTTTCTCATTTTCTCGTTTTCTCATCTTCTCATTTTCTCATCTTCTCATTTTCTCATCTTCTCATTTTCTCACTTCCTCATCTTCTTATTTCACTTCAAATAGATAACGGGTGCGCCAGGGGTGTCGCTAGGGGTGTCGCCAGGGGAGGGCTAGGGGGGCTACAGCCCCCGTCGGAAGCCTCTACCCCCCCCGTCGGAGGAAATCTTGGGTTATTTTCGGACGGAATTTGGCAAAATGACGTATGAAAACGGTATTTTTAGTCATTTTAGCCCCCCTGTCGGAAGTTCCATCCCCTCTGTCAGAAGATTTCTGGTGCCACCCCTGTGGTGCGCCAAAATGAATCTTTGACAACCAATAGAGTAGAGTGATGTAGCTATAGTAACGAATTCAAGGTGGAAATGAGGCAATTCAAATCAATTTTAATGACAATTTTCCAATAGGCCTAACTAAAAAGATTACGAAGCTGCTTTGAGAATATTCCGAGGATGATTTAAAGGCTGGTTCCCTCTGCGCGATGAACTGTCAACGCTTTCGTCATGGCCAATTTTTCAAATGCGATAAAAGTTCATTTTGCATTGGCAAGGACCTGGCGACGACCCGGCGCTTGACCTTTCTAGCATAAAATTTTCATTACTATGCTGTTCCCACAGTACGATAAACTTTCATCGCATTTGAAAAGTGGCGATGAGAAAAGCGATGATAGTTCATCGTGCAGTGGGAACCTGCCTTAAACGACTGCAAAGCAACAAAAGTAAACACCTATGAAGCATAATAAGTTATTAATCACAGTTTGATCACGTTTTATTCTAGGCATGTGACGTCATCTTGCTTTACTCTATTGGAGGAAGTTTTTTGATTTCTTTGTGTTTTCAAAATTTAGAAGGCCTATAGTTAAATTTAGAAATACAGATGTTTTTTTTAAATTTGATTATTTTACGTACCCGTTGCATTCAATATTTTGCACTTTCTTAATAGTATCATGCCGGGACTGCGTTGGTCAGAAAACTCCAGGAGTGAGTGTGGGGTTCGGGCAGAAAAAGGCTCCTCATTATCTCAGAAACCACAACCAGTATGTCAGTGAACTTGTTTCCCCACCTGTTTACCAGTAGCAGATCATTTTTTAACCGATATCTGATATTGAACTATTCACAGATCAAGCAAGGTTTAATGAAAAGTTCAAATCGGTTGGCCACTAGTTTAATGTATTCACAAAGCATGCCTGTATCTACGGCCCCTATAAAAAGACTATTTTACTTCAATAGTTGGAGAACCATGCTCAAATTATGTTACTTTGAATGAAGCCGACAGAGCCCATTCTTACATAGACACATCTGCGATATGCGACAGCAGCTTGGCCATACGATGGTATCGTTTCAATGGTGCGGCTGGAAGTAACATGCGGACTGGCTGCGTTGACGACTATGGCATAAAATACAGATGCAAAACACACTCAGGAGGCTGGCTGAATGGAGCACTGCCAAGCGTTTCTGACGGAGAGGTTGTTAGGACAGTTTGTTTTGCTTGGAGCAGCAGCTGCTGTAATTGGAATAAAATAGTCAAGGCCAAATATTGTGCTGCTGGGTACTATGTGTACTTCTTAAAGCCACCTGGATCTTGTAGCCTGAGATATTGTGGGTCAGGATGAGGCTTTGACTGCGTTTAGGACTGGGTCTGTTTTGAAATAGTACCTAGAAGATTGCAATTATGCCCTACGTTTACACCAGACCCGTTGGAATTGTTCTAATCAAGCACTGCTACCCGTAAAGTAGGGAAGTGTCGGGCTAGTTGTCACAGGGGTAAATTGTCACTGTCACAAACTGAATGCAAACACAAACCAAGGACAAATTTGCCGATGATGTTGTCTGGGAGGTTATGAGATACTTCTTTCAAATGCATCAGCAAAAATCAAAACAATCAATGCATTCGATTGAAAATGAGAGCGTGACAACTGACCCCTGTGAAAACTAGCTTCACTCTGCCCTACCTGTCAAATTGAACTAATCACTCAACAAGAAAGGTTTAATGAAAATTCAGATCGATTGGCCACTTGCTTAATGTAGTTGAGTCTTGTTAAATGTTGTTCAATTTTGTTTGACCGGAGGAAAGCATTTTCAGTGTTGTTGAGTGATGTTCTACTTCTTTGATAACCTCAATAACAAACTCAACAGCATAATACATGTGTAGCTAACATATCAACTTTGATAAGAAAATTAGTTTGTCAAAATCGGTCGTATTGTTCTCACATTACAAAAGATTTTATGAAATTGCTTCATCTCAAAATTCTTCAAAATAGGCCTAAAATCCTTGATCAAATTAGCTGGCAATTTAGCCCCACAGCTATCATAACCAGACTCTTTTCATGAACTGGACTTCTAGCAAATTTGGTCAAAGTTATTAGGCCTGTTTTGAAGGTTTTTGAGATGAAGCATTTTTATAAAATCACTTGTAATTTGAGAACGATACTGCCAATTTTGACAGCCAAATTTCTTCTTAGAGCTGATATGTTAGTTACACAGGTATTATCAGTTAATAGGAATCTAATAAATGGTTTGAGCGTTACAGGCTCTAAAGCGTCTATACATTTTTTCGATTCACCCGGTAGAGGAAATTGGGTAGTAAATCTAGGCCACAATACTTATAAGAGAAGTTAGAGAGGTTTTTTTCTGTATTTTTGATTCAGTCATTTATTTCTTTGATTTCAAACCAATGGATTTTCGTTCTTTTATATCACCACAATGACGAAAAGGCAATGCTAGCATATTACTTAATTACTCATCCAAAACATTTAAATTGTTTTATTCGCAGACATCTTTGCGTGGAGTCTAATTTGAGTCAGATTTTAGTAGTTTTTATCTCTGTGTAATGGCCTGGGGGTAGACACAGCCTTTTGCTCCCTGGGGTATCGTCCTAGTAGTATAGTAGACTTATACATCGTCGTAGTTTCGCTACTTGCCTGGACTGATACATCGCTACAACTACGACTCATGATCCAACTNATTTTTGATTCAGTCATTTATTTCTTTGATTTCAATCCAATGGATTTTCGTTCTTTTATATCACCACAATGACGAAAAGGCAATGCTAGCATATTACTTAATTACTCATCCAAAACATTTAAATTGTTTTATTCGCAGACATCTTTGCGTGGAGTCTAATTTGAGTCAGATTTTAGTAGTTTTTATCTCTGTGTAATGGCCTGGGGGTAGACACAGCCTTTTGCTCCCTGGGGTATCGTCCTAGTAGTATAGTAGACTTATACATCGTCGTAGTTTCGCTACTTGCCTGGACTGATACATCGCTACAACTACGACTCATGATCCAACTGTCAGTTGAGACGACCACCTCATGGCCTAAGCTATTTCATCGAAAATACCGATGCTGAAACTCTTCAAAATTCGAGGTTCCGGGACTTGAACATGGGAATACTAGTTAGTAGTGCTTAGAAGAATGTTTCCTTGATGCAAAAAGTTTAAATACCTGAAATTTTCTGCAATAATCTTCCCGTTTAGAGGCAAATTAGATCAGGTAAATCTGCTCGAACTGCGAGAGTCAACGTCAGTCGGCAATGTTGTCATGACAACTTGATCAACCAATCAGAGCGCGTTATTTGAGTGCAATTTGCCCATATTTGGCCCTTGACTTTCTCTGGACTGCGAGTGCTGCCCTCTGATTGGTGAGACCTAAAAGTGTCGCGGCTGGCCGCCTCAACTGACAGTTAGATCATAAGTCTAGTAGTATAGTATAGTTAATTTGTAAGTAGTGTAGCTTGCAATCTGTATTGTAACTTTTTATTGGAATATAAAAAAAAATGCTAGCATACAGAGACTACCTTGTTAAACAAGGAAAGATTTTGTAACAATAGCATGCTGCTTTTGATTGACACGCGTATTCAAAGGGAATACTAATTAACGATTGCAGACAAAGGGGATTGCCCTGAAACCAGTATGGCTAAATATCATGTTGTTGGTACAAAAAGGCATTTTTAAGAGAAGTCATGAATACTTATATTTGATTCAGAAGCTGAGAATTACATATTTTATTTACATCCTAAATATGTGAGAATTGTAATGCTTTGTGCTCGGATTTTGAATCAATAAATAAAACCCGCGAGGTAGATGTTTAGATTGGTCCTTTTTCGTTCGATATTTACTCATGATTTCTCTTAAAACTGCCTTTTCATACGCACAGTGTGACACAGGTAATCAGTCTACAAATTGTCCCAGCAACAAAAAAGAAAATAATCCTAAACATTTCTGGATATTAACCCTTTCGCAGCGTTCCTATTAAACATCTATTAACTTCAAAAAGGAAAGACTATAGTTGGTATGCAGATCTGCTTCGTTGAATATTCTCAATTCAAGGCTTTCAGTTTTTTTTTTAATGACTGGATCGATGTGGCTAATGTCTTTTCCGGATCGAATTTATTCCATGTGTCAACTCCACGAAACGCAAACGACTTTTGGCCATAAACTGTTCTCATTTTTGGTACAGCAAGACTGCATTTACTATAGCGTGAAACTCGGGTATGAACATCAGACAATCTTGAAAAAATATTACCTAGGTAGGTTTTCAGGTGCAAGGTCATTCAAGGACGTATATACGTTTGTAGATGACTCTCGATTAATCAGCCTCCCAACTGACGGCCAGCCAAGCCGCTACAATGAGGAGCAGCTGGAGTGTCAAATGGGCTACTTGTAACGATTCTAGCAACTCTGTTCTGTAATTTTGCAAGGATTTTAGTTCATGTTGTTTTAGTTTACTTTAGTTTAGTTTAGAAATTTATGTATATACAATGTACGTGACTTGAATTAACGCGAATGAGAAGATAAAGCCCTTGAAATTAAAGAATTTTACCAAAAAGAAATTAACGTTTGCCTTAATTAATGCATCACTTTAATTAAGGTACATAACAGCAACAGTCAGAACAAAATATACGCGACTTGAATCAACGGAGATTTTGAACATTCACGCTAATTGCATGCACCGTTAATCTCATACAATAAGGTATCATAGAGCCTTTTATAGACATTGTGACAGAACGTGTACTAGATATAGGGCATGAAATAGCATACATGAAGCAACAATGGCAAATTTAGTAACAATATCATCCGCTTCTTTTGACTAACAAGCCAGCACGAAGTGTTTATAGTCGAAACGGCAGACCGAAATTTTTATGTCGTTAGGTGGTTGTCAAAGGAGCTTTCTACCAGCATGCTTTGCAGCAAAACACAACAGAGGCTTTGGAGCCGCCATCTTTAGCGTTATTGTCTATTGCACGACTAGACAGCCGAAAATGTAAAAACAAAGAAGCATCAAAAGCAGCTTTGAAACATTGATGGCTTACTAATTCGATATGCACCTAAAAAGAGACTTTTAAGCGACCGCTTCGTAGGCACAAAAAAAGCATTGCAAGGAGGCACTTCTAGGCCAGGCCAGAAGGATACAGTAAATCACAGTTCTACGAACTCTATTAACCGTGCTTTATAACGCATGGTTTTATTTAATTACAACGCTGTTGTGGAATTTCTATTCAACCCTTGCATAGCAAAATGAAACAGCAAAATATTCACTTTCTATACCGCAATATTCTTTCGCTGTAACTTAGAATATTGTTACAAAAACTTTCTGTAACAAAAACGCTGTAACTTCAAAAATAATGATGATATCAAAATGCTCTCTCTGGAATTATGGCAAATTACCCAAAGTTCTCCTTTGAGCAATTCCGTTGAAAGAATAGGGCAATAATATTTTACACGTTTAATTTTAAAGTTTTCAAATATTCGACGCGTATGAGGGGCCTTAAAGATGCGATTTCATTTCATTTCAGTTTCCGCTCTGTCACTCTGTCTATGTAATGTGAATCAACAGAGAGAAATTTGTCAAGCAAACATTTCTTGGCAGCAAAATTATATAAATATCCTTTTGAAAGAATAGAGGCAACTTTTAAAGCGCATTGCTGGCGTAGATCTCGCTATAGCACACATTGTTTACGGTGAAGGCGATTGCAATTTTTTTAGTGTCAAGCGTTCTGATCACAGAAGTTCTGTTCTGTTCTGTTCTGTTCTGATCTGTTCTGTTCTGTTCTGTTCTGTTCTGTTCTGTTCTGTTCTGTTCTGTTCTGTTCTGTTCTGTTCTGTTCTGTTCTGTTCTGTTCTGTTCTGTTCTGTTCTGTTCTGTTCTGTTCTGTTCTGTTTTTTTCTTTTTTATTAGGTTCTGTT
>REGM01000019.1:1467461-1514074 GCA_004194415.1 Aurelia aurita | reverse complement strand
CACTCAACTGCAGATCATTGAATTTCAAGCAAGATAAGACAGATAATTGCCAGATTTTGGATATAGACAAGAACAATGCTAGTGTGACACTTGGAAGTGCTGTTGGCTGGGTCCATTATGAGCCAGTTTCAGAGGTAAGCTTTTAGGCTACGTTTGTAGGACACCAAATGCTGTTAGCGAAATAGTTTCAATGTTCCATCCGATATAGAATTCTTTTTCTTAATAAAGACCAAAATGTCAACTGGCTGGTTGGTCTTGCTGGACAGTTAGGTCTAACCTGACCAAATTCCACTATTTGCATTATGCATAGGGCTTATCTCCTTTGGCATAATTAAAAGATATTAACCCTGTTAGAAGAATAACTGATCAACCATCAACCATTTCGCAGACAACCCCACTAGTAGAAGTTTATGGATCAGCAGAAAATCCGAGGAAACATCTTAGAAAAAAGTGACGTAGAAAATCAATCAACATAAACATGCCAAAACGTTTCATCAAACAACAGGAAAATAAAGGAGAGGGTAAAAATGGCAATCACTGCAGGTCCTGAAATGGGGTCCTAAATCCCACTCCCCCAGTCATATTTTGCAGCAGACCCCAGTCAAATTTCGTAGACATACAGTCATAGGTCGAATCACTATTCCTTCTATTCCAAAATTAGTTCAGCCGTTGGTTCAGTTCATCAAATCTCAGTCCAAGCAAAAAAATCCTATTCCCAGGTGCAATTTTATCCTTCAGGACCCATAAAAGTGACATAGATTTCTGCTGCAAGGCTGCATTTGCACAATACCAGCAGAATACTCTGCCCGCCAAATTGCCAACTATGCCGTTTGAAAGTCAACATGTAAAATTAGCGAAAATGGAACTTTCCTATAGATTTAACTTTTAATGTATCCTTGTCGATAGAACGTCTTTTCTCATTTCAGGTTGGCCCCAGGTGTCGCTTGGTTACATGCAGTGCTGGGTATAGATGCAACGAGACTTGTAGTTTATTGGCTGGCTCTGAGTGCATCGGTGAGTAAAATTTGTAAGACGTTCTTCAATCTCAATTTGTAAATTCTACCTAGATTTACGACGTGAGCCCTTGTATTCGCTCCAGCGACCATATATATGTCCATCAATCTGTTCGCTAACAGAAGGACTCATGACCAAACAGATTTTAAATTGCGACGGAAATGTAACGAAACATATGAAGAAGAATTGTAAAATCCTCCTTTCCTTCGAACATCAAAGAAAAATCGAGCGTTGCCTAACTGTCAACTTTTATCTAATCAACCAATCAATCACTAACAATAGGCATTTGGTCTGACCTTATTAAGAAAGTATTGATTTGATTGACTCCGCACCAATCGGTGCAGAGATGACCTAAGTAATCCCTATTTTGAAACTATATTGCAATGAGCGGAGCTCCTTGGTTATGAGCAGGGAGATTAAGTACTTAATCTTCCTGGTTATGAGTCTCAGTTTGAAGCAAAAACCATTCAATTCAATTCAATGCTTATAGCAGACACTCATGTAGTCAGTCTAATATCTGGTAAGAAATATGTGTCACAGCAGGCAGTAAAACTGGACCACATAGGAGCTACAATCTCTACATTCCCTCAACGAAATCTGCTAAAGAACTGCCACATTTCACAGAAAACAGGATCTCGTGTAACGTGTTTGGAATCAGGACAGAATGTGCTTTTGAATGAAATAAAGATGATTTCACACTTCAGGTGACCTGATGCCACATGATGTGACAATTTTGTCCCAAATAAGACTCATGTCTGCTCTAATAAGGCCCCTGGTAAGCAGGATTTGATTTTATGGAATATTTGGGATGTCAAGCCTGAAAGACAGTTTTTGGGCATAATTACTTTGGTGTGAGAATTTTGACGACTGCTGCATTAAAAGTTTCTGAAATAAACTTTATGTTATGTGAAGCTACAATTCCTCTTGATTTTAAATCTGTAATTGATTAAAAATGTAATCGCTTAGAACAACAAATCTGAAGCAATAAAAAATTAGAAAGAATACACTTTATAAGAAGCTTGGCTCTGGGCTTTGTAGTAGGGTTTCTTAAAGGGAATTTAAGCATATATAAGTCTTTGATAAAAATAGCCATGCAAAGACAATAGTCCGTGACACGTGCAGAACCATATTTGGGTAACTGATCTATGTCAACAGGAAATACTGATATCTGATAGGCTAGAATTTGACCGCTAAAGTGCAGACTAGCCCTCGATATTTCTATAGTCAGCTTCTAAAAATGTATAAATAATATATGAAAGCCTACATTTTACTAAAATTCGATCAATTGCTTTCTGACACGTCTGTTGTTTGCTATTTATTTATTTTCATGGAACCTTAATAAACTCTTGCTACTAGTAACTATCAATGGCGTCTAATGTAATATATCCCAACCAACCATAAGCTAAAGGCAAAACATCATGAGTTTTATTTCAAGTCTTGAAATGAATTCAAACTTGTTTCTTGAAGTGAAGAAAACCACTTTAAATGTGAATCCAGCTTGGGGCCTATCCAGTACACAGAAAATTCTTCTCATAAAAAATCTATCGTTTCCGAGAGCGATTCTGTTATAAAACTGGATGGGTTTCTAGGTTTGAGCGACATCGCTTTTCCGCAAGCTAATCAAATATAGTCGCTGTCTCTGCCTCATGGGGAACTACAACCACTCATGCTAAACAAGTTAAGTTCTGTACGCTTCTCTCCTCAGAGAAATACTCTAAGCCCTTGGGATTAGTTGCCAGCAACGGTGGTCTGCCTTTGGCAATGGGCCCCTTGCGGCCACTGAGCAGACGATATACCAAGGAATAGCTTGGAAATGTCATGTCACTACGAGTGGAGCTTTCATCTTAGAACCCAGGGGCGGGGGCATTATGCATATTTTGGGTACCGAGGACGTGCCATCGGGAAGGGCATCGATTTTCACGATTTTGGTTAAGGAACGGTATCAATTTTTGTGATTTGGTATAAAGTACAAATAAATAGACCATTTTTGAAAAATTGGTATGAAGTCAGGTATACCTTTTTTCTAAAATTTGGTACAAGGGTGGGTATATATTTTTGAAAGTTGGTATAAGGAACAGGTATATTTTTGGAGCTTCGATGGCACGCCCGCAGCCAAAATCAGGTCAGGTGCTCCCCGGGTCTTAGAATTCTGTATCGATTTTCTGAATTCTGTATTTTCGGTCCGACCCCAAAATGCATCCTGAAGACCTTATTCCCATATTGATTACAACATCGTTGTTATCGCTATTGACCTGCCGGACACTTTATGACTCATAATCATACATACACAGAAACCGGACTAAATTTGCGACTGTGACAGTCATTTTGTTACGTAATGGCGGATGACCTAAGTAAAACCCCGATGACAAAACAGCTCAATATTAATGTTTCCAATGGTGGAAGATACCTAAGAAAACAAACTGTGGATACAAAATGCTTTTTAGCGATAAGGAGGAAAATCTTTCACTTCATTTCGTTAAATACTGTGCTCTGATTGCCGCGACAGAAAATCAAAACAGCTCAGAGAATTAGTCCAGTTTTTGTGTCTCTATGGTGAAAAACCTCCTTTTGAGTCCTAGTTTGAGGGATGACTGGGGTACTTTTTCAGGTAGTACTAGTGATAACTACGACAAAAATCATTACCCTACCTCACCCTTTACAGATAATTCAACAAATTTAATTATATTTTTAACAGATATAAATGAATGTAACAGCAATCCTTGTCAAAATGGTGCAACCTGTGTCAACTCAGTTAACAGCTATTCGTGTACATGTGTATCAGGATATTCAGGAACAAACTGCCAAACAGGTATCTACTTGAATTATCTATATTTTTATAGTTTCGGCTTGATCTTCTTAACAGATTTCTAGCAGGTGTCCCAAAGTCCCAACGTTTGAAAAATCATCAAAATTTGATCAAAAGGCTAATACTCAAATTATTTTTAGCTTGATAAATAGATCAAGGATTATATTAGTTTCCAAGGCATAGCTTATCGATTTGATTGATTTGAAAATTAGACTATTTTCAGGCAACCTGGTTTTGAAGCATACTGCAAAAGCACACATGACTGCCAGAAGATTAATTTCTCTGAGTATATCAAGCATCCAACTTGGTGGTTGATGTCAGAAAGAGACGCACACTGCTATTGGAGACTTGAGCAGTCAAGACAAATCTAACGATTTGGCTGTTAGGAAAGAATTACAAATTTGCCCAAAAGAATGGCTCAAATTAAGTTTTTTAACGTGTCATTCATAAGCAGTGAGAACGAATTTCTTTTATGTTTCAATAATTAGATCTTCGAAAAAAACAGATCAAAAAGGAGTTTTATGGATAGGCTTAAATTAATGATAGAGTTTTCGTGATTTCTTAAACGGGAGGAATTTTTTCTGGGACACCCGGTACTTCAATTCTTTTTCCTAGACAGATTTGTTGCATGAGTAGACTCATTATTTTCGTGTATTTTCGCTCCCTGATCTGATATGGCGCTACAAATTACTCACTCAAGCGACAACAACAACATCAATTCAATGAGTGAAAGTGAAGGGACTTAGATCGTGAGTCTATTGCATGAGTAGGAAAATTGTTATATCAAGTGTCATTCATCCGAAAATCATGACCTCAACTTTCATTCATGGTCTCCTCTTTACTTGGTACCCAGGGTACTCTTTACTACACAAATAGCAACAACCTGTTGCTTAGTGCGGGCAGACCGTGCTTTGAATGCAACCTGTTTTATATATTGCTACCAGTTATCTTTATAAAAATATTTATGTTTACCACACCATCAGCAAAACAGTTTGAATTGTTATTTAAAATTATTTGCGCAATCAAATTTGTTAACAACTTTTTTGTATAAATATTCGTTTGGGAAAACGTGCGCATTTTCGCCATTTTTTCAGCACCCTGGTTCCCGTGTACCGTATTCTGTTGATTAAACGCCCCCCTGTAATAACTTAACAGCTATTCGTGCACATGTGTATCCGGGTATTCAGAAACCAACTGAAAGCAGGCATCTATCTATATTTGCAGCTTGATCGTTTCCAGATATTTCTACCTGAATTCATTTTTTGCGGACCCTCTGTCAAAGATTGGGGCTTTCAAGAAACCACTGAAGGTCCTAAGAAGACTATGAAGGATCGCCCCCACACCCCCCCCCCCTTAGAGTCTTTGACGTATCTTGAAAAGTAACGGAATTTTAACTGTGTTTTTTAAAAGTGTTTTTCTTTCAGTGTAGTTGATTTTCAAGAGGTCCTCTTTTAAACAACTTACTATTGAAATAGGTTAAATTATTTGAAAAACTTAAACACAACTTTTTTGGTACACAGAACTTAACGATGAGAGCTATGTCAATATATTCCAACAGCAAAACTTAATTTCACAATTCTTTTACTTTTTTGCAGATGTAGATGAATGCTCAAGTTCTCCTTGCAAAAATGGAGCAACTTGCAACAATTTAGTCAACAAGTTCACATGCACTTGTATGCCTGGGTATACAGGAGGGGTCTGTAATACAGGTAAGATTTGGAACTGTCCCAGATAAACTTCCCGTAAAGTTTTGTTCACACTAGAGTAAAAACCCGTTAGAATAGACAATAACGCTAAATATGGCGGCCGCGCAAAGCATGCTGGTGAAAAGCTCCCTGACGACCACCTAACAACATAAAAATTCTGGTCTGCCGTTTTGACTAGCTAGCTGTGGTAAAGTTCAGACCAATTAATCAATGTAAACAAATAGGAAACTTTGTAATTCGAACGTGAATCTTCAATTCGAATCAAAACTTAACTTTTCTTGCTTTGGAAAGGTTTCCTTTCGAACCTCGTTGCATTCGAATTCAAGGTCGATTCGAACTCAAGCTAGCTAGATGAAGCGCAGACAGAAATTTTTATGTCGTTAGGTGGTCGTCAGGGAGCTCTTTACCAGCATGCTTTGCAGCAAACACATCAGAGCCTTTGGAGCCGCCGCGCCATCTTTAGCGTTATTGTCTATCGCAAGATGCTTATATATTTTATGATCAACACTCCTTATTAGTATTCGTGTTATCTATTCAAGAAGATAGATAAAGCATTGGATTACATTTCTAGTTGTTTGAAACATTTTAAATTTGCTTCCGAAGTCAAACATTTGTCCGTTGGACAATGTCGCATGCAAAATATTACTTGACAAACATTTTGGATTTCGGCAAACAGAAAAATTTTTGAACTTTTTCAAAAACACTGCCCAAGGAAATCTCCGTGAATCTGATTGTCGAGCAAAGTTTTGCGACGGAATTTCAACTGCTTCGTAAACAATATCACAACAATTCTTTTTCAACAGATGTAGATGAATGTGCGAGCAATCCTTGTGCAAATGGAATAACCTGCACCAATCAAGTTGGCAGTTTCAAATGCGACTGTCGTAATGGCTATTCTGGGGCGTCATGCAACATCGGTGAGTGCAATAGTGATACCATGAAATCTGATATATCAACTTATGAGGCAAGAGGGAATTTAGTAAAACGACAGATTCCGATTTTTTTTCTAAATTTTTTTCCAAGTGTCCCCGTGAGAGGCCAGATATTAGCCAGGGTTCTGGTGATTGAAAAAGATTTTCAAATTTTCGCCTGGGGGCTCCAATTTCATACTGAAGACAGCATAATTTTGATGGGGAACTTTATCTGCATTGGACTTGCCCAAGTCGTCTTGTAAGAAAGAAAGAAAGAAAGAAAAATTTGGAACAAAACAAAGTAACTTCTAAACCAAAGGAAGGGAAAATCGAGCAATATTTAAGAAAATCATACTTCTGTTTACAATATGGTGGTCAGTGGCAGAAGTATGTCGCTGTTCTGGCTTATGAATTAGCGATTCGATTGCGTCACAACCACAAATGAGTTGAAATATCGGACGAGTCATAAAAGGTATAGTCTTTTGAAAGCCTGTAGCTCTCAAACCATTTTTCAGATTTCTATAAACATATATTACCTGTGTAGCTAACATATTAGCATAGATAAAAAAATGTTGTTTCTCAAAATCGATGGTATCATTCTCAAATTACAAGTGATTTTATAAAGATGCTTCTTCTCAAATCCTTCAAAACAGGCCTAAAATCCTTATCAAATTTGCTAGCAATCGAGCCTCATGACAGTAGGATGTAGACCAAAAAGGCTCAATGACGGTCCCAAGTGGATATGATTATGCAGCAGCCTCTTTATAAACCTAGTAAACGCTTGAACGACAAGAGAGACAGATACAACTTATATATGATAGCTTTGGGGCGAAATTGGAAGCAAATTTGATCACGGATTTTATGCCTGTTTTAAAGCGATTATGAGATGAAGTATTTTTATAAAATCGCTTGTAATATGAGAACCACGGGGGGGTGTGTGTTCTTCCATAGTAAAGGTACCTGGGGATTTGCCGCGCTCAAGGGTATACTTTTTCGGACTTCTAGTCTAGTCAAGGGTATGCTTCTTGGCAATTTTAGTCTAGGCCAGTCTAGGCAAGGGTATAATTTTTGGCAATTTTCGTCCAGGAAAGGCCAAATGTTGTTAATTTGTGTCTAGAAACCTCAAATTTTGGCAATTTTGGTCTTGAGGAGGCGAAATTTTGGTGATTTGTGCCTAGAAAACGGCAAAGTATGGCACTTTTGGTCGAGAAATTAGTCTAGCCAAGGGTATCATTTTCACAAAAATTGGTCTAGCCAACNTAATTTTGAAGAAGAATTTTAATATTTCACAGAGGAACAAACAAAAGATATCGTAAGATTGTCGTACGCAGATTTCGAACAGTCAGTTTGGAGTGCGTGGATTCACCCCATCCACAAAACTATATGCAAAACAATGGCCGCATGGCAAACAATAGAACAAACCAATAAAACAATAGTGATTGCAAGTTAGTTTACAGTTTCGTGACTCAGGCCCTTTGAATAATTCAGGCCATGTCTTTAGCATGAGATTATGTTCTTGGGTGTGTCTTGGGACATCATTTAAGCGTTCTCAGCCAAGCAATACGAAACAAACAAACAAACAAACAAACAAACAAACAAACAAACAAGCCAACAAAAATAAACAAACAAGCAAGGGCAGATTTTGTAACAATTGCGTCCATTGTTTTTAATTAAAACGCTAATACAAAGTGATTAGCGACTGCAAACAATGGGACATTTAAGGCCCACTAGTCAAGCCGCGAGTGCAAACAAAACAAGTCAGCATATGATCTCTGGAAACGTGAGTGGCTAACTCGTTTAAACTGCATGCAACATTACTACAAAGAGATAACACGAGCAAAGATTGAAAGAAGGCGGAATATATCTACAGCCGAAATTTAATTATTTAACTTAGAAGCTGGTGCAATATTAGCTTGCGTCACAGACTGTAACCAGAGGGAGTTATGGTCTGTGTGATGGACTCACTTTTGTTGTTCCAACGACTCCAGTATAACAAATTAAACAAACAAAGAGCTAGACAAGCCAATATCATTATTTGAATAACCATGGAATAATAGATTTCGCAAGATCTCTGTGAAACTGGGACAACAAAAGTGAGTCCATCACACATACCATAACTACCCCTCGTTATGGTCTGTGACGCGCAGGCTAGTGCAATATACGATTACGGAAAAGATGGCGTCGGGGGTATTTGACCAGGGTGCACTGCGTTCTATAATGGAATCAACAGTGATTAATTATCTCCGAAACCATCATTAGTATGCCATTGTAACTTGTACAATAGTAATTTCATCTAATAGAAGTCTAACGATAGAATCTGATGATAATTAGTCACGTGGTGTGTTGCCAGGTAACTAAACAATAGGACTATGTCGCATATAAGCTTCAGTACTGGAAAAGCAAAAAGTGCTAATTAGTTTAGATTTTAAGGAACAAAACGCCAATAAACTACTTAAACGTAAAAAAATATGATTGTCTATCGATTGATATCAAATTTTTGAAATTTTGTCTTTTCTGTTGGAAATATGACGTCATCAATATGTATCACGTCATATAATTTATATTTTACTGACGTTAGCAAATATAAATAAAGTATATATAAAATAAAAGTTCTTTGAAAGGGGAATCGTTTGGTAGCAGTCACGACTAAATTGAAGCTATAAACAAGAATCTGTGACTGTTTTTGTGATTTTCTTTGTTACCACTCTCCAAATATGGGTATCTCCTGGTCATGTGACTTAAATTTTGACAATGAAAAGTCTATATTATAATTTCTAATTAAAAAGAGGAAAAGTCAGAACGTCTTGGCTCTCTATCCTCTTTACGTTCTGTTTTATTGACAAAAAGTTTGGTTGGGGGCATTTTATGCTCCCCCGGGTAGAACAGGGTTAAACGCAATGCATTTTGGTCAAATATCCCTCGAGGCCATCTTTTCCGTAATCGTCTATTCAAACACTTATTGCTAAGCTTTCAAAAGGGACGAATACAAATTTTGGCACTAGATATTTAGATGTATAATATCTATAATATCTTCATCTCTTTTAATATACATTCCTTATCTTGACAATGCTTCTTCGCATGTACAACGAATCTGTTAGCTACCTAGGTCTCAGAGCATTTTTTGCGGTCTGCTTTGTCTACATTTGCAAATTTACTACTTAGCCATAGATATGCAGGAATGCAGAACATGATTCTAAAAATGTAAAATCTCAAACCTGAAAAATTCCTTTTTAGCGCTCTTATCTTGAAAAAGTGGATTGAATGAAAACATGATCTTGGTAATGAATCTGATATTCTTTTCATCCAAACAGGAACGACGAATTGCCAAACAAATCCTTGTGTGAATGGAGGGACCTGCGTGCATGCAGCTTCTACAAAAGTATGCTTATGTCCGGCGGGATATGCTGGAGTAACTTGCCAAACTGGTAATCGTCATTTTCTCATTTTCTCATTTTCTCCCTTCTCATTTTCTTATGTCACTTCAAATAGATAACGGGTGCGCCAGGGGTGGCGCCAGGGGAGGGCTAGGGGGCTACAGCCCCCCCGTCGGAGAAAAGATTGGGTTATTTTCGGACGGAATTTGGCAAAATGATGTACGAAAACGGCATTTTTAGTCATTTTAGCCCCCCTGTCGGAAGTTCTAGCCCCTCTGTCGGAAGATTTCTGGTGCTACCCCTGTGGTGCGCCAAAATGAATCTTTGACAACCAATAGAGTAAAGTGATGTAGCTATAGTAACGAATTCAAGGTGGAAATGAGGCAATTCAAAACCAGGGGGGTACTCATATATATTTAGGATAGGGGTGCTAAGGCTGGGGTACAAACCATCAACCCAAATAAATAATGCTTAGCATAAAAATTGGCCTAAAAAAATAATTGTTCTTACCCTACACACCCAAAACCGTAACAAAATCATGTTTTTCTATATTTTTTAAACTGTACTCGTATTTGAGACCCAAAAAAATAATCCAGAATTTCATGAACTCAAAAAAATAACTGTACAATTGACTGACCCAAAAAAATAACTCTTGCTTAAATATTAGACCCAAAAAAGTAACCTGAGCATCCCTATCCTGAACATATATGAGTACCCCCTTGGGGGTTCAAATCAATTTTGATGACAATTTTGCAATAGGACTAACTAAAAAGATTACGTAGCTGTTTTTCAGAATATTCCAAGGACGATTTAAAGGCTGGTTTCCACTGCGCGATGAACTGTCAGCGCTTTCCTCATGCCCAATTTTTCAAATGCGATGAAAGTTCATTGTGCAGTGGAAAGGACATGGTAACGACCTGGCGCTTGAATTTTCTAGCATAAAAGTTTCATTGTTATGTTGTTCCCACAATGCGATAAACTTTCATCGCATTTAAAAGGTGGCAATGAGAAAAGCGATGATAGTTTATCATGCATTGGGAACCAACCTTAGACTTATTACATGAGTCCTTGTTTTCGCTCCATTCCCCCCTAACCATCCCCCCACAATACCCATTCCGCTTCAAACAAGTTTTAGCGGAATATGACTGTAACAATAAATTACAATTCAATTCAATGGAGCAAAACTTTGACTCATATCATCAGTCTAAACCAACCTTAACCCTAATCCATAAGGCCTTTTTCAAGCTACCATTTATGGGGGGGGGGGTGCTTTCCACCCCCCTCTGAAAACAGCCTTAGACAAATCAGAATTCAATATAACTTGGCATAGTTATAGAGCAAGTAATTTATAACATGTAGCACAATTTGGGTGCGGTTGCCATGCGCTATGACGTCACAGTGACGTCATAAAGTTGAAAACTGACGATAATCAGGTTATCAGGTTAAGTTTGAGTTTAAAGAAGATTTTGCTGGAACTGTAAGCGGTTTTTGGTATAGTTTGTCAAAATACTTCCTGAAAAATGTTACTGTATTGTAAATAGCGATTTTTGAATGATGTTTTGGTAGAAATTATTCAATTCTGACGACGTAATTTATGTTATAAATTTGTTCCATGTAAAAATAGACAAAAAGAAGCGGAAAAATGGTGATAATCCATCAAAAATGCATCATTGGAGTGTTTTTAATGGAAAAAAACGGAAAATATTTAAAAAATTTGCTAATTAGTCCAAAATGGCTGCCAAATTGAGGTCATAATAAAAATTGCTGACGTCATCAAATTCCAGAAATTATGGTGTCAAATTAAAGCCCTTTGTTTGCTGATTCGTTTGAGGTAGAATACTTCATAATGTAAGCAAATTTTGTCATTGAAATCGTCGAGAACAACGATTTTGCTGTTACCTGCTTCAAAATATGGGCATGTCACGTGACTTGTGAGTTCTATTGTTCAAATATTTTTCCATCAAATTGTAGCAAATGGATACTTAGTAAAATTCAGGGAGACTGGGGGACATAGCTGATGTCATTTAAAAACGCAGCAAATAAACCTTGGGGGGGTGGAATCCACCCCCATATGGATTAGGGTTAAACGACTGCAAAGCAACACAAATAAATAACTATGAAGCAAAATAAATTATTAATCACAATTTGATTACGTTTTGTTCTAGGCATGTAACGTAAACTCGCTTTACTCTATTAGACAAAGTTTTTCGATTTCTTTGTGTTTTGAAACTTTAGGATGCCTAGTTAAATTTAGAAATATAGATGGGTTGATTATTTAGCGTACCCGTTACATTCAGTATTTTGCACTTTTTTAATAGTATCATGCCGGGACTGCGTTAGTCAGAAAACTCCGGGGGTGAGTGTGGGGGTCGGGCAGAAAAAGGTTCCTCATTATCTCAGAAACCATAACCGGTATGTCAGTGAACCCGTTCCCCCACCTGTTTACCAGTAGCAGATCATTTTTTATCCGATAAGATTTTTATGCGGATCAACCTTCCGTCTGCACGAGCTCGAAGTGATCCAAGGCATCTTTTCTCCACTATCCTCATTAATTTTGATCCTGCTACGAAAGCGAACTCGTAAAACTCATGCGGACCAATGAGAGTTAACTGAAGGTCACTGAAGAGTGCAGGAGTGAAAAACGATTACATTCTGTCTACATTGAGATATTCGATGATGGAGATCTTTCAAAGAAAATTGTAACTTAATCCTAGTTTTAAGAAGGAGGTCCTCCTCGAAAAACACATTCTCTATGGGTTAAGACGCTGACACAATATTTTGCTGCCCCAAGTATGCGTACAGCATGCCATGGCTTGTGGAAATAGCTATACTTTTCTTTAAGGGGCCTTTTCAATCGGCATGCCTTGCAACCGGCATACCATCTCTTTGATGTCGGCCGTTTTAGTGGAACATTAAAATAGCGACTACAAAGAGACCAGAAAAGGATGTTCATTTCATTTTCATTTTATCATTTTACACAGGGTAAGTATTCAACTAAGATACATAATTGCTTTACAAACTGCCCTGTTAAATAAAGAAAAACTAAAAATTTACAATATTTTGATTTAAGATCCAAGTATAATAAGTATGTATCAAAGTAAAATGAAAAGTTTGAGAATGTTCAGGATCTGACATTTTTCAAGGACGTTTCACAAAGCATGCCTATAAAAATATTATTTTATTTCAATAGTTGAAGAACCATGCTCAAATTATCATACACTGAATGGTGCCAGCAGAGCCCATTCTTACATAGACGCATCTACATCTACAAAATGCGACAGTGGCTTGGCCACACGATGGTATCGTTTCAATGGTGCGGCTGGGAGTAACATGCGGACTGGCTGCGTTGACGACTATGGCATAAAATACAGATGCCAAACACACGGAGGAGGCTGGCTGAATGGAGCACTGCCAAGCGTTTCTGACGGAGAGGTTGTTAGGACAGTTTGTTTTGCTTGGAGCAGCAGCTGCTGTACTTGGACTAAAATAGTCAAGGCCAAATATTGTGCTGCTGGGTACTATGTGTACTTCTTAAAGTCACCCGGATCTTGTAGCCTGAGATATTGTGGGTCAGGATGAAGCTTTGAATGCGTTTAGGACTGGGTCTGTTTTGAAACAGTACCTAGAAGAGTGTCATTATGGGGCAATTGTGCCCTACGTTTATACCTGACCCATTGGAATTGTTCTAATCAAGCACTGCTACCCGTAAAATAGGGAAGTGTCGGGCTAGTTGGCACAGGGGTAAATTGTCACTGTCACAAACTGAATGCAAACACAAACCGAGGAAAAATTTGCTGATGATTTTGTCTGAGAGGTTATGAGATACTTCTTTCAAATGCATCAGCAAAGATCAAAACAATCAATGAATTCGATTGAAAATGAGAGCGTGACAACTGACCCCTGCGAAAACTAGCTTCACTCTCCCCTCCCTGTCAAATTGAACTATTCAATGAATAAGCAAGGTTCAATGAAAAGTTCAAATCGATTGGCCACTTGCTTAATGTAGTTGAGTTTTGTTAAATGTTGTTCAATTTTGTTTGACCGGAGGAAAGCATTTTCAGTGTTGTTGAGTGATGTTCTACTTCTTTGATAACCTCAATAACAAACTGAACAGCATAATACATGTGTAGCTAACATATCAACTTAGATAAGATCAAAGGACCCTTGGGGGGACTCACAAGATTTTATTATTGAGAAGGTCGTAGGAGAAATATCCTTTTTAGAAAATCTCAGTACATAACAATATTTTTCAGCTTTCAAAAACTACAATTGCCTTTTTTTTTATATTCATCGATAAAAAATTACAAGGACAAACAGTTATTACAATAACGATACCTACAGAGAGCATTAAATACATATCTACTCTGCGGCCTTACATAAAACATAGAACAAAATAAATTAAAGGTTACAAAAAAAAAACAAGAACATAGCTTGAGAAGGAAGATCGATATTTGATAGAAATCTAAAATTGTTCAAAGGAGACGCTCGGTCGTTTGAATATACCTTAATGTAAACTCTAGAATCGCTTTGTTTTGATTTTCTGTTAACCTTTCATCACCGTAAAGAATTATTTTCAAGAGATTACTGTTAGAAAGATTTGTTATATCGCTAATTTGCAGGATACTTTTTATGCCGTCGAGAAGGACGAGTCTTTGCGCATCAAAAGAATGACAGAGCAGCAAAAAATGATTCGTGTCCTCGATACCGTCATGTATAGGACACATTGGATTCACAGTGTCATTAAAATTGTGGTGAAATTTGTGATAATTTAACTTACTTAGCCCTACCCTCAGTTGTGTAAGAAGAGCTAGGCCTTTTGGGTCATGAATACCGTATATTGGTTTGTTTGGAGGGCGAATGATTTTCAACAATTTTTTCTTGAAGATACCCACTGAGGGGGAATCCTTAATATCATCGTCTAGACCATTCCATTCATTTACACAGTTAGGGTAGAAACTTGACTCAAAACGATTTGTCCTAGTATTTATTCGTCCAATGACGGTCTCAGTGCGAAAAGAGTACGGATGTTCTTTTTTTTGCTTCTAAAACAAGAAAAACTTTTATAAAAAATGAAACCTTCAAGAAAAAGTTCATAAGCTGACTTGACAAGCCTTGAAAATGTTCTTTGAGGATGTTATTTAAACCTTCAAGCGCTGTAAAAAATGTCAATGAAAAAGTATGGGGAAGTTAGTTTCTAGCTAAAATCAAAGTACATATCTGAAAAGGCAGCATTCAAAACTCTGTTCATTGTTCCTGAGCTACGACGGAAAATCTATAGGGTTACTTCTTAGGCGTACAAGGTGTCCTATTGCCCTCAACTCTGTATGTTCTTGCAATCAGATTCCGAGAAAACCCGCCAATGTTTACATTGACGTCATTACTGCTTTCACAACAATGAGTCAATTAGGGGTGATATTGATATTCCATATGCTTACTTGAATGCAAGCAACCTTAAAAAGCCATTATCCTTTTTATCTCGAGACGTTAGCAAGGCTAGCTGGTGTAGTGCTTAAAGGCGTTGGAACTTCAGATCTGACGGCTGGAGTTCAAATACCAATGTGAGCAAATCTTTTTATTTCTGACGATTTGTGTTTACATGTTTCCTTTTCCTCACTTGAGTCACTGCAGTCACATCTAAAGCCGTTTTAGATTTGAAAAAGCCTCCTTTATCATTCTATAAAATGTTCAAAGTTTTACACAACGACGAGGGGCTAATTCAGTCTAACCATAGGCTGTTTTTTTATTTTTTTTTATTTTTTTACAATTCTTCAATAGATATAAAGTTTTACATGGTATACTACACCAAAAAATAAATCTACGAAGATTACATAACAGGTTTTTGTTGTTGTTAGGAAGCCGAAAAAGACAAAAAAGCGGAAAACATGTCACTGCTAAAGCAGTAAAAAAAGCATGAAAATGAAACTAACTTCTTTAAAAAACTTCATGACATCGTTTAAAAAGGTTTACGACAGCTTTTAAGTTTTAGAACACAAAGAAAAACGATAGGAAACGCAAGTTTCGAAAGAAGGAAAACTTGCACATTTGATGGGCCTAAGTGGGAAATAACAAATTTTCTCCACAGCTCCCAAAATGAAATGGCTTGTTTTTCAACGGTTTTTGGAAATAACTGTGGAATAATACTTGGAATAGGTAGAGAATATCGATTTACGTCGAATTTCACCTTGCCGCGGCCGTTTACTGCGCGAAAATCGGTCAAACGGCTCAAAAGCGGTGATTTTTTTTCATACTTCGAAGGCTCGAGGCTCGGCACAAGACATTGACTCCAAGACGCATGCACTAAAACTCCATTACATTGTTCTCTCCTGTCACGCTGGCAGCTTTCCGCCATTAGCTCCTAAATGTCATGCATGCCCTGATTAGGCTCTAAACGAACTCATTGTCTCCATCATACGCTTCTATACAACCCTCGGTGCCATGACAAACATCAAGGACCACAGGACACAGGAAACAGGAGTCGCCTATCACCCCATAGACTCTACTTGTACTTCGTACTCGTCAGTCAAAAATTAGTTTGTCAAAATTGGTCGTATTGTTTTGACATTACAAAAGATTTTATGAAATTGCTTCATCTCAAAATCCTTCAAAATAGGCCCAAAATCCTTGATCAAATTAGCTGGCAATTTAGCCCCACAGCTATCACAATCAGACTCTTTTCATGAGGCTGGATTTCTAGCAAATTTGGTCAAAGTTATTAGGCCTGTTTTGAAGGTTTTTGAGATGAAGCATTTTTATAAAATCACTTGTAATTTGAGAACGATACGGCCAATTTTGACAACCAAATTTCTTCTTAGAGTTAGTTACACAGGTAATATCAGTTTACATGCAATCTAATAAATGGTTTGAGCGTTACAGGCTCTCAAACGTCTATACATTTTTTCGATTCACCCAGTAGAGGAAATTGGGTAGTAAATCTAGACAAAAATACTTATAAGAGAAGTTAGAGAGGTTTGCTTCTGTATTTATGATTCCGTAAATTATTTCTTAGACTTCAAACCGATGGATTTTCGTTCTTTTATATCACCACAATGACGAAAAGGCAATGCTAGCATATTACTTAATTACTCATCCAAAACATTTAAATTGTTTTATTCGCAGACATCTTTGCGTGGAGTCTAATTTGAGTCAGATTTTAGTAGTTTTTATCTCTGTGTAATGGCCTGGGGGTAGACACAGCCTTTTGCTCCCTGGGGTATCGTCCTAGTAGTATAGTAGACTTATACATCGTCGTAGTTTCGCTACTTGCCTGGACTGATACATCGCTTCAACTACCGTAGTAGTATAGTATAGTTAATTTGTAAGTAGTGGAGCTTGTAATCGAAAAAAAGAATGCTAGCATACAGAGACTACGTTATTAAACAAGGAAATATTTTGTAACAATAGCATGCTGCTTTTGATTGACACGCGTATTCAAAGCGATTAGTTATTAACGATTGCAGACAAAGGGGATTGCCCTGAAACCATTATGGTCAAATGTCATGTTGTGCACACGAAAAGGCATTTTTAAGAGAAGTCATGAGTATTTAGCGAACGAAGAAGGATATATCTAAGGATCAGCGTTGCGGATTTCATATATTTGATTCAGAAGCTGAGAATTACATATTTTATTTACATCCAAAATATGCGAGAATTGTAATGCCTTGTGCTCGGCTTTTGAATCAAATAAATAAAACCCGCGAGGTTGATGCTTAGATTGGTCCTTTTTCGTTCGATATTTACTCATGACTTCTCTTAAAAATGCCTTTTCGTGCGCACAACGTGACACAGGTAATCAGTCTACCAATTGTCCCAGCAACAAAAAAGAAAAAGGAAAATAATCCTAAACATTTCTGGATATTAACCCTTTCGCAACGTTCCTATTAAACAACTATTAAAGTCAAAAAAGGAAAGACTATAGTTGGTATGCAGATCTGCTTCGTTGAATATTCTCAATTCAAGGCTTTCAGCTTTGTTTTGAATGACTGGATCGATGGGGCTAATTTCTATTCCGGATCGAGTTTATTCCATGTGTCAACTCCACGAAATGCAAACGACTTTTGGCCATAAACTGTTCTCATTTTTGGTACAGCAAGACTGCAATTAGTATTGCGTAAAACTCGGGTATGAACATCAGACAATCTTGAAAAAATATTACCTAGGTAGGTTTTCAGGTGCGAGGTCATTCAAGGACGTATATACGTTTGTAGATGATTCTCGATTAATCAGCCTCCCAACTGACGGCCAGCCAAGCCGCTGCAATGAGGAGCAGCCGCAGTTTCAAAAGGGCTACTTGTAACAATTCTAGCAGCTCTGTTCTATAATTTTGCAAGCATTTTAGTTCAAGTTGTTTTAGCTTACTTTAGTTTAGTTTAGAACTTTATGTATATACAATGTGCGTGACTTGAATTAACGAGAATGAGAAGATAAAGCCCTTGAAATTAAAGGAGATTAAAGCAAAAAGGCAAAGAATATGTTATGTTGCAGGAAATTGACGCGGAGAGCCTTACTTCCCTAAAATGTTTCTTCATACCCAATGTAGAACGAAATAACAGAACAATTTTAACAACTTGAAGACAATCAAGGTCTCGAAGTCTCTGGAATTTACCAAGTTGCAACTGATAGTTACATTAAAATATTATAGAATTTTACCAAAAAGAAATAAATTAACGTTGCCTTAATTACTGCATCACTTAATTAAGGTACATAACAGCAACGGTCAGAACAAAATATAAGCGATTTAAATTAACGCAGATTTTCAATCAAGCAACAGTCTTTCACTCTTCTGGTTTGCGATTTAGGAATTTGATGACTTCACATCCTCAAATGAGTTGAAATATGAAATACGCTGTAATTTCGAAAATATTGAAGATTTATGGAAAGTCCAACGGTAGAGTTATAGCAAAGTAGCTAAAGTTTCTTTCAAGCAATTCGATTCAAAGAAATATGTCGCTGAATTTTACACCGACCTTTTTACATCAATTTAAAGATTTGGAACCTATGCTAAGAAACAATAATGGTAGATTTAGTAACAATATCATCCGCTTCTTTTGACTAAAAAGCTAGCACAAAGT
The DNA here is from genome assembly GCA_004194415.1 of Aurelia aurita. NCBI lineage: Eukaryota > Metazoa > Cnidaria > Scyphozoa > Semaeostomeae > Ulmaridae > Aurelia > Aurelia aurita. The sequence continues at coordinate 1,495,195 of REGM01000019.1, read as the reverse complement.
GTTTATAGTTGAAACGGCAGACCAAAATTTGTATGTCGTTAGGTGGTTGTTAAAGAAGCTTTCTACCAGCATGCTTTGCAGCAAAACACAACAGAGGCTTTGGAGCCGCCATTTTTAGCGTTATTGTCTATTGCACGACTAGACAGCCGAAAATGTAAAAACAAAGAAGCATCAAAAGCAACTTTGAAACATTGATGGCTTACTAACTCGATACGCACCTAAAAAGAGACTTTTAAGCGACCGCTACGTAGGCACAAAGAAAGCATTGCAAGGAGGCACTTCTAGGCCAGGGCAGAAGGACACAGTAAATCACAGTTCTACGAACTCTATTAACCGTGCTTTATAACCCATGGTTTTATTTAATTACAACGCTGTTGTTGAATTTCTATTCAACCCTTGCATAGCAAAATGAAACAGCAAAATATTCACTTTCTATACCGCAAGCGAAAACCTAGCCTGCGTCACAGACCATAACCAAAGAGAGTTATGGTCTGTGTGATGGACTCACTTTTGTTGTCCCAACGACTTCAGCATAAATTAAACAAACAAAGGACTAGACAAGCCAATATCATTATTTGAATAAGAGATTTCACAAGATCTCTGTGAAACTGGGACAACAAAATTGAGTCCACCACACAGGCCATAACTCCCCTCGTTATGGTATGTGACGCAGGCTATCGAAAACCTAGCTGTATTTTATATGACCATGATAAGAATGTACATAGAATGACATAAAAAATATAATTTTCGCGTTTCTTAATTATATATAGTGTCAAAGTGAATGACCTGATAAAAAAGATGAGATCTCATAGGTCTATAAATAGACAATTGCATTTGATAATCTTGACACGTGCATTAACAAAGCAACGCTGGCGTGTTTAGGTTTTTTCTTTGTCCTATTATGGAACACATGGTCATTCATTTTAAGCTATCTGTACCATTGTATTGTACTGTATTTATATTATAGTCCCGGGGNTTGGTACGTTTATTGTTCAAAGAACAATTGGGATATTTTTCCTCCTTATATCTGATGCGCTCTCGGAGGAAAAAAGGGTGAGGCGAAAAAGGCCCCCCAGGACATTCTACAATTGCATATTCATAATTATGGCTCAAGGTATCATATGGTTTTGTAGACCGCTCTGCGGGCATCCATAAGGTACGCTCGCAAGACGTTGCGATTTTAGGCCCCCTCCCTCTTGAATACTTTGTGGATGAGAACAGTAGTCAATTTTGCCCTTTTGACTGGACCCCCTACCCCCACCAGTGCGTATTTACTTTATGGATGCCCCCTAGAAAATAGAGAACAGAGAAAATTAAATGGCAATGGGTGGGGCATGTAGCAAGAATGAAAATCTCAATGGGCTAAGAAAACAAAATGCACGCCACGAACTGGTAAAGGAAAGCCAGGTAAACGAAAACCTGGTAGACCAAAGAGGAGATAGCGGGATAACCTGAACATTGAAACAGGGATCAATAGACGATAATGCCAAAGGGCAATCTCGTCCCCAGAGTGAGTTCGTTGCTCTACCTCCACTCTGGGATACATGTGGCTGTTCTGCAATCTGATTGGTTATTCGAAAACAATAGCAAAATTCCAATTATTGCTCAAAAACTTACTAATTATTCAAATAATAGCAACATAATTTAGTCACTAGGCAACGATCATTGCAATGAGACTGTTTTGTTTGAAATCGAGGCTGTATAATTAGTGTTACCTGGCCAACCATAAATCCATAATGGCTGCTAATCTGTCCATTGTTTTGACAGATTTGTGCAATGTGTACCAGGGTGTTCATTCGGTTTCGTGATCAGCGTATGACGTAAGAACACCCTGGGAACAAGGTTGGCCAAAGGGCCCAAAGATGGCGGCGGCGCAAAGCATGCTGGTAAAAAGCTCCCTGCTGACCTAACCTCGTTCCCAGGGTGTTCTTACGTCATACGCTAGTCACGAAGCCGAGTGAACACCCTGGTACACATAGTCCCAATCCGCCCAAAATAAGGGCGGATTAGCAGCCATTATGGATTTGCGGTTGGCAGGCCGTAGCCGTAGCGTTCATTATGTGACCTCGATTCCAAACAACAAAGCAACATTGTAGTGGTTGTTGCTTAGTGACTAGATGTTATTGTTGTTATTCGAATAGCCAATCAAATTGCAGAACGGCCACTTGTATCCCAGAGTAGAGGTAGAGCAACGAACTCACTCTGGCCACCTAACGACATACAAAGTTTTGTTTGCTGTTTCGACTAGCTAGCTGTGGTAAAACTCCGAACAAGTAATCAATGTAAACAAATAGGAACATTTTGTAATTCGAACGCGAAGCTTTAATTAAAACTTCAATAGACGATTTCATTTGACCAAGATGCATTGCGTTCTATAATGGATCTATAGTGATTCTATAGAAATTCGATCATCAAACGCAATGCATCTTGGTCAAATGCCCCCCGACGCCATCTTTTCCGTAATCGTCTATTCGAATCAAAACTGTTTTCTTTCGAATCATGTTGCATTCGAATTCAAGGTCGATTCGAAAACAGAGAGGCACAGAAAAGATTGTTGGCAAATATATAAAAGACACCAGTCTTGTTTCTCAAGGATCACGCGATGACGTCAATTCGTGTTCCGTAAGGGAGAAACATTAGGGACTGCTGAAGGTTGTTCCAATAAATACTCATTATCACAAATTCATCTCTTACATCAGTTCCTTAAATTCCTATAGAGACGGGAAACCAAACAAATAAGTATAATACTATTAATACTTGCTATTTGCTTTGATGAATTATTTATGTATATACGTAGAATAGTACAACTATAAATATCTATATAGATGCATTGAATGCAGAAGATGTACCGCAAAAGTAATGGCACCTGACACCAGCTGAGAGAGAACAACAAGCATTTGATTTAGCATTGAATTCTGGTATCCAATGTGGGATTATAAATGCAAATCTTTCTTTCATTTTCAATCATATATTTCCCAGCTGTAAACTGGTCACGTAGATTGTCTTTTAAGGATGCTCTTATAACGAGGGCTGGCAATATAGACACTGCACTAAGTTAAAACTTAACCGAGAAGGCAATCAGAAGAATTAACATTTTGGGAAATAGATGACAAGGTGAACATTCTGCAATATTTGGCAATCAAAATTGCCACTTACTGATACCTGCTGAAGAGAATTACGTCAACTGATACGAGTTTGTGACGGTAGGACGTGTTGCCTCGTGCTCCTGGTTTCCGATAAGGTGTTCACGAAGATTATGTAATGCATGTTCTGTAAAAGATCATACAAACATTTCAAATTTCCTGCAATAATTGGTTATCAAAATTGTCCTTGCTCGACCATCCAGAAGAGATTTGCTGCAACTGAACAAGGTAGGATCTGACAAGAGAGAATGAAGGTTTGCAAGCTATGTTTCAGCAAGGCGAAATAATATGATGTTTGCATCGTGAATCAAATGAACTAACGAAACATTTCATTCGTATTCAAAACGTCAAATGCATCGGTAGAGCTAGAGCATTGCCGGGATCTATAGCCGCTATATTGAAGGTGTCANCTTTCGAATCATGTTGCATTCGAATTCAAGGTCGATTCGAAAACAGAGAGGCACAGAAAAGATTGTTGGCAAATATATAAAAGACACCAGTCTTGTTTCTCAAGGATCACGCGATGACGTCAATTCGTGTTCCGTAAGGGAGAAACATTAGGGACTGCTGAAGGTTGTTCCAATAAATACTCATTATCACAAATTCATCTCTTACATCAGTTCCTTAAATTCCTATAGAGACGGGAAACCAAACAAATAAGTATAATACTATTAATACTTGCTATTTGCTTTGATGAATTATTTATGTATATACGTAGAATAGTACAACTATAAATATCTATATAGATGCATTGAATGCAGAAGATGTACCGCAAAAGTAATGGCACCTGACACCAGCTGAGAGAGAACAACAAGCATTTGATTTAGCATTGAATTCTGGTATCCAATGTGGGATTATAAATGCAAATCTTTCTTTCATTTTCAATCATATATTTCCCAGCTGTAAACTGGTCACGTAGATTGTCTTTTAAGGATGCTCTTATAACGAGGGCTGGCAATATAGACACTGCACTAAGTTAAAACTTAACCGAGAAGGCAATCAGAAGAATTAACATTTTGGGAAATAGATGACAAGGTGAACATTCTGCAATATTTGGCAATCAAAATTGCCACTTACTGATACCTGCTGAAGAGAATTACGTCAACTGATACGAGTTTGTGACGGTAGGACGTGTTGCCTCGTGCTCCTGGTTTCCGATAAGGTGTTCACGAAGATTATGTAATGCATGTTCTGTAAAAGATCATACAAACATTTCAAATTTCCTGCAATAATTGGTTATCAAAATTGTCCTTGCTCGACCATCCAGAAGAGATTTGCTGCAACTGAACAAGGTAGGATCTGACAAGAGAGAATGAAGGTTTGCAAGCTATGTTTCAGCAAGGCGAAATAATATGATGTTTGCATCGTGAATCAAATGAACTAACGAAACATTTCATTCGTATTCAAAACGTCAAATGCATCGGTAGAGCTAGAGCATTGCCGGGATCTATAGCCGCTATATTGAAGGTGTCATTACTAGCAAGAAGTAAAATGGTTTCCGAAATGCTGCAATGTCTTTGCATCCTAACAGTTCTGATGACAACACTTCAAAACCTCTTAGCTGCAAAGATACATCGTACAAGTTGCAGACGTGACGCCATGTTTAAAGTTACAGACAGAGACAAAAAATTGACTTTGAATCCAGGTAATATTTTGTCGACTATTTCTACATCAAGGCTGCCACTCTGTGCAAGACATTGCACATCAACATTCAACTGCAGATCATTAAATTTCAAGCAAGGACAGACTGGAAACTGTCAAATTTTAGATATTGACAAGAGCAATGCAAGTGTCGTAATTGAAAATGCTGTTGGATGGGTTCATTATGAGCCAGTTTCACAGGTGAGACATTCAAACTATCAGCTTTATCAAATTTCAATCATGTCAGTTATGGACAGGGCGTAGAAAGGGGGATACCATTAGTCATTGGTCAATCAATCAGGGTCAAATTAGTCACTAGTCAAGACATTTGGCTTCAATTAGTCAAAATTTGGGCTGTTTGCAAAATGGTTGATAAGTTGTACGTCCGACATAGATTGTTTTTTAAATAATAGGAAACAATTAGACCCTATGCATATTGCAAATAGCACAGAAGAGAAATCTGGTACTGTCCATCAAAACCGACTACCCATAACAGTCTGTCTCAAATTAGGTGTCAGGTGAAAATAACACGAATAACATCCAAGTTTTTTGGATGATTAATTTTGCATTATCGCAAATCTCACGTGACATCTAATTTGAGACAGACTTTAGATTTATTTGCATTGTCATTCAATTTCCATGCCAGTTAGCCAGTTATTCAGTTATTTCCATTGTTTCGATTGAGTTTCCATGCCAAACTCAAAAAAGTGCGCCATTATTCATGATGCGGAATATCAATTATTTATGATGCCTGAGATCTAATTTGAGGACGACTGCACTTTAGCGGACCAGCTTTATGTCATATCTCTCGGGAACGTATTTGACCAAATATCCTACTAACCCTAATAAACCCTGACTAGACCCTACCTTACCCTAACTAACCCTAACTAAACCTAACTTACCCTAACTAACTCTAAAAACCCTTTTCCAAAACCCAACCCTGACCCTAACCCTTACCCCATGACACATTACTTGCCGATATTGAAAGCTGGTCCGCTAAATTGCAGACTAGCCCTAATTTGAGACAGACTTTAGTTGCTTGTTGGCCTTGCTTAAGAAAAATAAAAGTCCGTGTCGAAGCGACAACTCGTCAACCATTTCGCAAACAGCACGTTATTGCAGTAAATTCCAGTTATTTTTGTATTGACGTAAGAAATTAAGAAGAAAATTTCTTTTTCGAAGAAATCCACTTCCCGTGGGATGGAAAACCAACCCAAATGGCCGTACTCCAATTTTATAAAAGTACCCCCTACAGCACGCTACCCTGACATTTCTTATAAGAAACTGCTTATAAGAAACGGTATGCCCAATTTTTTAAAACTTAATAAACTACCCTACCAGAATTAAAAAAGAAAGTTTTGTAATTTGTAGTTTTAATTTTCCCAGGTCGCTTGAATATGTTTTGACACTGTGCAGTAATAGTAAATGTTTTGAAATTATTTTGAGCGCGAAGTATGTTATAACATGGTTTGAGGTCTTACAAAGTACTTTCGAAGCCTTTCTAACCAAAAGGTTTTGGCTCTACACTGGCTACACTTAGGGCAATATTAACAATATAAGAAACACACAAGAAACTTTTAGTAGCAGAATGGCCCTAAAATATAAGAAACTGCCTAACAACCCTGGACCTTAGTTTCTTATAAAAACAAATGAGCATTCTGTCGTAAAAAGAGCTATCTGGTTGCTCGAGGGGGCTCGAGTGTTTGTTTTGATCATAGCGAACTCAATCCTGATATTTTGGCCTATTTTCTTTGCTGCCTAGATTTAAATAATTTAAGAATATAAATTTATCCTTTTTGAAAATGTAATACAAATTATCTTTTAATCAATTATTNTCGAGGGGGCTCGAGTGTTTGTTTTGATCATAGCGAACTCAATCCTGATATTTTGGCCTATTTTCTTTGCTGCCTAGATTTAAATAATTTAAGAATATAAATTTATCCTTTTTGAAAATGTAATACAAATTATCTTTTAATCAAATATTAAAGAATTTCTTCAGTATAACAATGACCATATAAATGCTTTTAGATTGGTCCTCGATGTCGGTTGGTTACGTGTGAAGCTGGATACGAATGTGAGGAGACATGTAGTCTTTCTGATGGATATGACTGTGTTGGTGAGTAGAACTTACTTACTAGAGAAGTCCCGATGCTTTCATTTAAAACTACAATGCTCTTGATAAGAAAGGCAGCTAGCCCATTACGTTCAGAGTTCCTATTTCTCATTTTGCGACAAAGTCAAAGCCCATGCCTATATCGTTCTAAAGGCTAATTCCGAGTCAGTGAATTTTCCGAGAGAGCGGAATCTACACAATAAGAGGTCGCTCAGCCGTAACTTTCTTCTCAACTTCAAAGTGACATTATCTCTCGCAAAAGAATAGAATTCCCGCTTGCTCGGAAAATTCCACTGATTGGAAAGCAGCCTAAAGGCTCAGGGACTTCAATGACCAAATGTGAACTAGGTTTTAGCTTAGTTTCCACTTGGTTGTTTGTACCGTTTGAATCGTTTGGGTCGCTATGGTCACTGGAAAACATTCTTTCACTGGATCATTTGAGTCGTTCCCAGCCGGCATGCGACGTCGAATCGACGTCGTGATGTGGTCGAAAAAACGTTACGTTCTTAAATGACTAAATATCGACGTCGACTAAACGTCAATAATGAAAGTTGAAAAGACGTCGAGATATCAACGTTGAATTGATGTCTTGATTTGGTCGCGGTTTTGACGAACTTCATTATCAGATAAATGCAGCGACTGCAAGGATGCCAGGCAACCTTGGAACCCACTCGACTTGCAGTGCTTGAGCTGATGCCATGAAATGAGCTGTTTGCTACCGTTCAGTTGCGTGCCTTGTACATTCTTCCCTCGAAGTGATCACGAAGACTTTATATAAAAATTAAAATATTGATACGGCTTCAATAAAGATGGCGTCTACAGACGTTTAAGGCCGTCTAAATGACGTCTATTCGACGTCAAATCGACGTCAGAAAGCGACGTCTGTACAACGTTGATATATCGACGTCTTTTCAACTTTCATTATTGACCTTATATCAACGTTGAAGGGACGTATAGAACGGTGCTGATCGACGTTTTTTCGACGTTGATTCGACGTCAATTTGCCGGCTGGGTTATGTTTCTACAGCGACCCAAACGGCTGAATGGGAACCAGGCTTAAGAAATAACGCGCTTTGAAAAAGCTGTCACGAATCATACGATATGTTCTTAGGTCTTTCGAGTGATAATCAGGCCACCGGAATCAAATCAAAGCCATCAATTCTCTCTATGACAAGAGTTAATACGAATTCAAGATTGTCTACCGCAGCATGTTCTGTTTTACTTGGCAAACAATATGTTATTTATTATTTATGTATCTGTCTATGAAAAAGTTATATGTTGCACAGAACAATAACACCTGGCAAAGTCGAACATTTAAAGCAAGAGCTGTTACTCAAAACAGCACTTTGATTCGACTTATTTATTACATCCATGACTTTTAATATATTGTAAATAGTGGTTCTTATGATTCTTTTCTTGTAATTCGAGCATTTTAACTAATACCCAATTTTTATTCATAGTGGGCCCTGTTGTAAAAAATTGAACATTAGCTCGATTAATACAGGCTACCCNGTTGCCATTTTGTATGATGCTGGTTTATTTCAAATTTATTCGATTTATTTATTTCAAATTTTGAAGGAGGGTAGCCCTTCAGCAATACTGATTTTCAAGGGGCCCTCCATTACAGAAAGTTACAAAATTAAAATACTATTAGAAAACTAAACTGACCTGATTACAATTTTTCAATTCATAAAATACTAATAAAAAACCCTATACAGTAATCTAAAATGAATATTTATAGTAAAAGAAAGTCCAAATATACAAACAACTATTATACAGTTAATCAGCGCATTTTTTGAAGATATTAAGACAAGATAAGACTGGAAAGATAAGATAAGATTCGGTATCGCATTAAACTTAGGCCCTGTTCACACAGGAAAGATATCGCATATCGTATCCTTCTACTAAGTATCGCTCAAAAAAGTGGTATGGAGAAGGGTTGCTCTCACCAGGTACCGCGCAGCCATTAGGTTAGCAGGGGCTAAAGCCCCCCCCCCCACTTTTTTCAAAGATACGCTTCAGAATTTTCACAAATAGACAAATTCTTGTTTAGTGAGGATGAAGTCATCACAAGTCATATTTCTTGACGACTTTCTTGCGAGTTTTAAGTTTCTGGGCATTCCCACTAGGGTTGAAAATAAACACGATTTACCGCATCTGGTTTAGCGTACGTTACACCCTGCTGATCAATCAATATCACAACTGACTGGTTAATGCTGAGATGGTTCGTGGAAAGATAAACGCCTATATACACAAAAGAAACCAAGGGCTTCAGGTTATTCGGTTGAACTTCCTCTTTCGGGTTACCTATTTTGTAATATTCTGCGGTAGTATCTGCAGAAGTGTGGGAGGTAAAGGAGCATGGGGCTTCTTCATTACACCCTGCTGCATATTTGATATCATGATTGACCGTTTGATTCTGAGAAGGTAAATCGAAATTTAAATACCAATACACAAACGCAACCAGTGGTTTCAAAGCTATTTGGTTAAAGTTCCTCTTTCGGGGGTGCATAACCTTGCAAACGTGTAGGAGGAAAAAGGAACATCGTGCTTTCGGGCTACACCCTGATGGCTATGTGATGTCATGATTAACCCGTTAATGCTGAAATACTAAATCTAAATTTTAATGATTTTACAAATATCACAGCCGATGGTTTTAAGTTATTCGGCTGAAGTTAATCTTACGAGGTGACTTAATTGCAAAGATGTAGGAGGCAAGGGAACGTGGTTGGGGCTATTTGGTTACACCCCGCTGGTCAACCAACATCACAATTGACTGGTTAATTCTCAGATGGTCAATTGAAATTTAAATGCCTATACAAAAAAGCAACCAGTGGTTTCGACCTTATTTTTGTCAAAGTCCATCTTTCAGGGCGCTCAACCTGCAAAAATGTAGGAGGCAAAGCAACATAGGGCTAGTTGGTTACACCCCGCTGAGCTGGTAAATCAACGTCGTGATTAACCATAATGCCGAGATATTCAATCTAAATATTAATGCTTCTACAAAAATAACAGCCGATGGTTTTATGTTATCAGCTGAAGTTCCTCTTACGAGCTGACTTCCTTGCAAACATGTAGGATGCAAAGGAACGTGGGGCTATTTGGTCCTAGATTTGGTCACACCTCACACCCCGAAACAGCTACCAGTGGTTTCGACGTTATTCGGTTAAAGTTCCTCTTTCGGGGCGCCCAACCTGCAAAAATGCATAGGAGGCAAAGCAACATAGGGCTATTTGGTTACACCCCGCTGGTTTAAGCAACGTCATTATTAACCGGGTAATGCTGAGATCTTCAATCAAAATATCAAAATTATACAAAATAGCAGCCAATGATGTTTAGGTTATTCGGTTCAAGTTCCTCTTTTGGGTAGCCTAACCTTGCAAAATGTAGGAAGCAAAGGAACGTGGGTGGGGCAATTTGGTTACACCCCGCTGGTCGATCAACATCACAATTGAATGGTTAATTCTCAGATGGTCAATGGAAATTTAAATGCCTATACAAAAATGCAACCAGTGGTTTCGACGTTATTCGGTTAAAGTTCCTCTTTGAGGGCGCCCAAGCTGCAAAAATGCATGGTAGGCAAAGCAACATAGGGCCATTTGGCTACACCCCGCTGGTTAAGCAACGTCACTGGTTGATGCTGAGATCTTCAATATAAATATTAATGCTTTTACAAAAGTAACAGACGATGGTTTTAATTTATTTGGTTGAAGTTCCTCTTACGAGGTGACTTCCTTAAAGATGTGGGAGGAAAAGAAACGTGGGGTTATTTGGCTACACCCTGCTTACCCCGCTGATCAATCAACATCACAATTGACTGGTTAATGCTGAGATGGTCACTGGAAATAGAAATGCCTATACACAAAAGCTGCCAATGGTTTCGAAATCATTTGGTTAAAGCACAGAGAAACCAGATTAACTGTTGATTTTTGTAGTTTTTGTTACTTGGTAATTTATTCTATTTTTGTATTAAATCAACCTCCTGTTATTTTCCGTGATTCTATTGTGCTGCGCGGCAAACTTCCACTGCCAAGGAGCGAAGGGAAGGAAACTGCGTCCTTCGCATTTTCTCGCCCTCGCTTCGCGCGCTCCTTCGCAGTTTCCATCCCTTCGCTCCTTGGCAGTGGAAGTTCGCTGCGCAGCACAATAGAATCACGGAAAATGACAGGAGGTTGATTTAATACAAAAATAGAATAAAATACCAAATAACAAAAACTACAAAAATTAACAGTTAATCTGGTTTCCCTGTGGTTAAAGTTCCTCATTCGGGGTGCCTAACCTTGCAAAATTGTAGGAGGCAAAGGAACACAGGGCTATTTGGTTACACCCTGCTGGCTAAGCAACGTCATAGTTAAAGTCAGTTGACGGAGATAAATAGCTAACTCGAGAGCTGCATATGCAGGTCTAAAATTAGCCTATTGTGGCCTATTGTATTTGATGCTTGCGACACGTGCGTGGATATCATTTAGCTAGAGGAACAATAATATGCTTGGGTGTTCTTTTGTCCTATTTATAGATTTTAATTCTGGAATTCCCAATGGAAAAACAAATCTTTATGCAAAAGCGTGTTTTTCAGATTTTGTAGATGAAGTTCCTCTTTTGGGATGCTCAACTTGCAAATTCCAGCAAACACAAGGAGCCTGAAGTTTTTAAGCACCGTCATGAAAGACCTGCTTATATTAAAATAGTTTGCAAAGTCTTAAGTGAAAACTGCAGTGAAATTTTTGATGGAAGGCGTAATTTGAACTGATAAAACTGGAGTTATTGTAAATCATGAGATAACCCAGGGATGAGTATTACTCTAGTACGATTTTTTAAATACAACGGCTATGCGCAAAGGTTGTTTTGCCCTTTTAGTTTTTGGATACTTTTTTACCATTTCGTCTCCAATCGTTTAGATATTTTTGGAAACAGCTTGTTAGAAAAACATTTCAAAAACTAAATTGATTTTCTGGTGGCTAGATTTTCCCCATTTTTGATGCCACATTTAGTGTTAAGTATTTGGTTTAGTTGTTGCTTTTTTATGATGATTGATAGAAACAATTTTCTGCAGAATATTGCATTGCTGAAAGCTATGAAAATTGCCAATCTCAGACACTGTGAAGAATAACTACTACCTGCATATCGAAGAATCGTCCAATATTTTTGGATCAAACATTTTCAAGATTTTTGATATCTTTTACCCTCTTGAAACTTTTTGGAATGATCTCCTGTATGAAAAATTCATGAGTGCCCCCTTTGGCTCGGTATATGATATATCTTTTTCCTTGTAACAGATTTCAATGAATGTAAAAGCAACCCATGTCAAAATGGAGCAACTTGCAATAATCTGGTAAATAGTTATACATGCACATGTGCGCCTGGCTTCAGCGCAACAAACTGCCAAACAAGTATGTCAAATATGTTATTTTTTGCTGCGTTGCTTTGTAAATTGTTTGTGAATAGAATTCTTTATCAGCAATGTGTACTTCAAGGGAAGAAACTTTCGCGGTGTTCGCGTTTTTGAGTCAAATCTACGAAAGTTTATTTTGCAAAAAGACCTAAAATTTGTGAATGGTCATCAAAAAATACTCTCCAGCTATATTTATTCATATTGCTTCTAACGCTGTTTTGAAGGTAAATGCTATGCAATGAAAGAAAATTACAGATTTAAACACATTCAGTAAAACTTACTTCCCAAGCTAAGTGAGAAAAAACAAGTGTGGCAAAGATAGTCAAGATAGGATAAGTATAAACGATAGAATTAAGATAAGTACAACAGGCTTCTTTTTTCCTAAACAGATATCAACGAATGTAGCAGCTCACCATGTCAAAATGGAGCAACTTGCAATGATTTAGTCAACAGCTATACATGCACATGTGTTGCTGGATATACTGGAACAAACTGTCAAACTGGTAAGTAAAAAAAGTCTCATATTATCCTCAATGCCGTTGGATTATATCTATTTTTACAAGAAGATTAAGATGGCACGGACATGTAATGCGAAGCGAAGAAGAAAGTAAAACAAGCACTGGATCGAAATGTTGATGGAAGAAGAGGTAGAGGAAGACCAAGGAAGAGGTGGAGTGACCAAATTAAAAAGGATATGGAACAAAACAGACTGCTTCCAGAAGACAGCCAAAACAGAACTCAGAAGCGAAATAAAATCCGAGCGGCTGGCCCCACAAAAGTACGGGATCAAACTGCCGAACAGCTTGATGATGATGATGATGATGAATGAAATTTGTAAGTTTGTGGAAATTGTATGTGTATAAGACATGTTCCTTTTTTCCTAAACAGATGTCAACGAATGTAGCAGCTCACCATGTCAAAATGGAGCAACTTGCAATGATTTAGTCAACAGCTATACATGCACATGCGTTGCAGGATATACTGGAACAAACTGTCAAACTGGTAAGTAAACAAAAGGCATTCATAATTGTCATGTAAATTAGAGAGGGGGGGGACCAAAATTCCATAAGATATTTGAAAATGTCTTCCACCTCCTCCTGTGTAAGAATTATTGGCCCGTCCCTAAGAGTATCGATTTCAGAAAATTATCATATTTTAATGAAATTTGTATGTTGGTATAAACTGTATGGGTATAAGACATGTTCTTTTTTTCTAAACAGATGTCAATGAATGTAGCAGCTCACCATGTCAAAATGGAGCAACTTGCAATGATTTAGTCAACAGCTATACATGCACATGCGTTGCTGGATATACTGGAACAAACTGTCAAACTGGTAAGTAAAAAAAGTCTCATATTATCCTCAATGCCGTTGGATTATATCTATTTTTACAAGAGGATTAAGATGGCATGGACATGTAATGCGAAGCGAAGTTGAAAGTGCAATAAAACAAGCACTGGATCGAAAAGTTGACGGAAGAAGAGGTAGAGGAAGAAGAAGGAAGAGGTGGAGTGACCAAATTAAAAAGGATATGGAACAAAAAAGACTGCATCCAGAAGACAGCCAAAACAGAACTCAGGGGCGAAATAGAATCCGAGCGGCTGACCCCATACAAGTGCAAGATCAAACTCAAACTGCCGCACAGCTTGATGATGATGATGATGAATGAAATTTGTATGTTTGTATAAACTGTATGTGTATAAGACATGTTCTTTTTTCCTGAACAGATGTCAACGAATGTAGCAGCTCACCATGTCAAAATGGAGCAACTTGCAATGATTTAGTCAACAGCTATACATGCACATGCGTTGCTGGATATACTGGAACAAACTGTCAAACTGGTAAGTAAACAAAGACATTCATATTATCGTTAATGGCGTTGGATTTCATGTATTTTTTACAAGAAGATTAAGATGGTACGGACATGTAATGAGAAGCGAAGAAGAAAGTGCAATAAAACAAACACTGGATCGAAAAGTTGACGGAAGAAGAGGTAGAGGAAGAAGAGGTGGAGTGACCAAATTAAAAAGGACAAAGAACATAAAGGACTGCTTCCAGAAGACAGCTAAAACAGAAGTCAGTGGCGAAACAGAATCCGAGCGGCTGACCCCACAAGTGCGAGATCAAACTGCCGCACAGCTTGATGATGATGATGATGAATGAAATTTGTATGTTTGTACAAACTGTATATGTATAAGACATGTTCTTTTTTCCTAAACAGATGTCAATGAATGTAGCAGCTCACCATGTCAAAATGGAGCAACTTGCAATGATTTAGTCAACAGCTATACATGCACATGCGTTGCAGGATATACTGGAACAAACTGTCAAACTAGTAAGTAAACAAGAGGCATTCATAATTTTCATGTAAATCAGAGAAGGGGGACGAAAATTACATAAAATATTTGAAAATTTCTTCCACCTCCTCCCCTGTAAGGATTAATGACCCGTCCCGAAGAGTATCGATTTTAGGAAATTGTCAAATTTTAATGAAATTTGTATGTTGGTATAAACTGTATGTGTATAAGACATGTTCTTTTTTCCTAAACAGATGTCAACGAATGTAGCAGCTCACCATGTCAAAATGGAGCAACTTGCAATGATTTAGTCAACAGCTATACATGCACATGCGTTGCTGGATATACTGGAACAAACTGCCAAACCAGTAAGTAAACAAAAGGCATTCATAATTGTCATGTAAATTAGAGAGGGGGGGGACCAAAATTCCATAAGATATTTGACAATGTCTTCCACCTCCTCTCCTGTAAGAATTATTGGCCCGTCCCTAAGAGTATCGATTTCAGAAAATTATCATATTTTAATGAAATTTGTATGTTGGTATAAACTGTATGTGTATAAGACATGTTCATTTTTCATAAACAGATGTCAACTGAATGTAGCAGCTCACCATGTCAAAATGGAGCAACTTGCAATGATTTAGTCAACAGCTATACATGCACATGCGTTGCAGGATATACTGGAACAAACTGTCAAACTAGTAAGTAAACAAGAGGCATTCATAATTTTCATGTAAATCAGAGAAGGGGGACGAAAATTACATAAAATATTTGAAAATTTCTTCCACCTCCTCCCCTGTAAGGATTAATGACCCGTCCCGAAGAGTATCGATTTTAGGAAATTGTCAAATTTTAATGAAATTTGTATGTTGGTATAAACTGTATGTGTATAAGACATGTTCTTTTTTCCTAAACAGATGTCAACGAATGTAGCAGCTCACCATGTCAAAATGGGGCAACTTGCAATGATTTAGTCAACAGCTATACATGCACATGTGTTGCAGGATATACTGGAACAAATTGCCAAACCAGTAAGTAAACAAAAGGCATTCATATTATCCTCAATGCCTTTGGATTACATTTATTTTCTGCAAGAAATTTTTCAAAGAAATCAAGCTCTCAACTGAAACGTGAGTACAGGGAAAAAATAGTTTAGAAAATTACTCACTTAGTCTACAAAACCCAAAGCATAATCTCGCTTGTTTCTTCTTTTTTGTCTGTAAACTTCAGTAGCGGGCCTGGTTTCATTAAATTGGCTGTGCAACGTCCAGGAAGGAAAAATGAAGCCTTCTTCCAATGTAAACAACCATACATCGAGGAAACTTTCAAGAAACCCTCAAGAAACTTTTCAGCACTCAGATGATGAGAAAAAATTTTCAGTAGTATAGCCGCCTTGGCCAACAAAATCCAATTTCCGCACTCTTAAAGACAAATGACGGAGATATAAGGCGACTTAAATCAGAGGCCTGGGCAATCCAAATATAGCCTATTGTATTCCGTTGTATTTGATGACCTCGANGACATCTTCTGTACCTATTTTTAAACTATGCGCTATATATCCGTCATTTGTCTTTAACGTGCGATTATTACTTCAAACCAGCTACAGACTAATTCCTTGAAGAGATAATCGCTTCAAATCAAGATATTGAGCGGACTGTTCAGTGAAATCACGGGCTGTAAGAAACTCTGAATTAAAATTAGATTTACGGATGATACAGTGAGCATCATCCTTGTTTATTTTTCATTTATGATATATATATATCGAGGCAACGTGCGTGGCAGAGTGACGAGACCTAGAGCCAGTCGATGGGCAGATTAGCGTCTGCTGGGTCAACCGTCGAGTGGCTACAAAATAACACGAAGCTGCTATGAAAACATAGTGGCTAATTTAATTACAAAAACCGCAACCTATGACCACAACATTTTCTAAAGACCAATCTGAATGTTTCCTACAGCCCTTGGTGAAATGTTTACAGTCACATTGTCGTGACGCTGATTGGGTAAATAAGACAATTAAAAAGCAGAGAATAGGCCAACTTCAGTATTTTCCTGTACATTGAAATTTCATGAAAATTGTAACGATCTGATCTTTGGTAATTATTCAAACGCCAGACTTTTTCTTAGTGGTTTCAACATCACAGCTAGCCAATCACATCCACGAAAGTGTGCTCTTCTTTACTCCTTATAGCAACCCTGCCGCTGAACCCCGGAGGGGCCATTATGTATATTTTATGTACTGGAGACATGGCATTGAGGGGATGGGGTATCGCTTTCTCGATTTTGTTATAAGGAACGGTATCTATTTTCATTGGCAGGAAATAACGGTTCCAAGGATTATTTTCAGAACATTTTCCCATTTGGGAGTATCGATTTCAGAAAATTATCGTATTTTGGTGAAATTTTTATATTTATATAAACTGTACTTGCACAAGACATGTTCCTTTTTTCCTACACAGATGTCAACGAATGTAGCAGCTCACCATGTCAAAATGGAGCAACTTGCAATGATTTAGTCAACAGCTATACATGCACATGCGTTGCTGGATATACTGGAACAAACTGTCAAACTAGTAAGTAAACAAAAAAAGTCATTTTTGTTGTCTTCAATGTCGTTGGAATACATCATTTGCAAAATCTTTCTGGAAAACAAACTCTCACACAACCAAATGATCAAGAAAGTTGCGATATTTGAAATCAGTTTCTAGCGGAACCGTTAATAGCTTTAATAAGGTGGACGGGGGCAAAATGAGCCATTGACAGTTTCATTGAATTTTTGGTTTATTACCTCTTATTGGGAGAAAATCATGAAAATATAGTATGTTACTTGTTGGGACATACTTTGATTTTAAAGCATACGTGATTTTGCTCCTATCTCTTCGAAGCAACAAACAATTGATCCATTTTGCTCAAACTTGGTGATCCATTTGATCCCCCCCCCCTTTTCCAAGGGAGAGATATTGATAAAATAAATTCTTCCAGACACAGATGAATGCAGCAGTAACCCATGCCAAAACGGTGGAACATGCAGCGATGGAATAAACATGTATACTTGCAGTTGTGTGCCAGGATATGTTGGAACAAATTGTCAAACAGGTAAAAAAATAGGGTTTCCTTACTTAATCAATTATCAACTACCGGGTGTCCCAAAAAACTGTATAAAAGTTTGGAAAATTTTGACGCAAAGAGATTTCGTCAAATCACCCCAAAGCTATTTTTCCCCCAATGAATGAATTAAATTTTGATATTTTTCCTGATAATTTTCGGTAACTTGGTTGCAGAGCAATAAATCAGCAAGTGTAAAATTTCCTGTTGGACCCAAACTAGAGCTTCCAGTAGAGAAGAGCTAACGATTCTAGGGAAGGCAGAAGCAACAACTTGTTACGTTTGATCGATTAGCTATGACATATCAGATCATGAACAGACAATGTCCTGAAAATCTTTGGAATTAGTTTCAACGGAGATCTCATTACTCTAACTACACTGCAAAGTTTTTTTTTAGGATCTTCAGATCCGAAAATATAATCTGGAAACATCCAAAAGGTGATTTTCTTACACAGTTCTAAAGGTTTGGAATGATACCAATGCAAACACGACCCCCCGGAAGAACAACATTAGCTTCAAAGTAAAATCATATTTTTATAACAGAGATTGTTAATTCATTTATATTTTCATAACTTTTTTAGCTGAAGGCTTTTTAGTGTAGAAATAATTTACATTGGAAAAACTTAAATGCATTTCACTTTTTATTGACTCCTAGATAACAACGAATGCAGCAGCAGCCCTTGCCAAAATGGCGGAACATGCAATAATTTGGTGAATAGTTATACATGCACATGTGCAGGCGGATATTCAGGCACAACCTGCCAAACAAGTATGACATCATACTCTGTTACCATCTTTTTCTGTTCTCATATCAAGGATATTTTATGACTAGTGCATTCACTAGAGGCCCAGAAGGTTGACTGGAGAATAACAAGTTCAAAATTTAAAATGATTAATTGTAATACCCTTGTGTTTTATTTGTTGCACCTCTCCACGTCTGTGTTGTGTCTCTCTTTATTGACTTCTGCACTGCATAATTGTTCGAATGTGAAAATTCGAAATGAAAGTTGAATACTAATGTTATATGAATAAAACATATAACATATAACATATTGTCGACTTTGGTCGTTTTTGACTTACCAGGTATAACCAACACGATCCTGTCTTTTCTAGGTGATGCTTGCAATGTTGGTTGTACATCGACATCATGCAGTAATCTAGGTAAATACATCAGTTCTTTCTCGAAAATCCTCAACTTGAACTACCAGTTTAACCCTATCAAGCCTTGGGGGGCTAAATCAGCCCCCCAGCAGCTTTTCTGCAGTATATCCGTACTAAATCCATTTACCACTCTGTAACTTTCTGACTTTTACTTTTTATCCTTCTTACACCCAAAAATACATTTTTTAGAAAAATGAAATTCATTCCCGGGGGTAAACAAATTTTCAAAAGAAGTCAACCGCAAATTTTGAATAAACCTTAATATAAAATCTACAGGAAACTTGGGAAAATGATGCGAAGCTAGAAATATGACCTATTTTTGATGCTCTATCGAACTGACTACTTATTTTGAAATTTGAATGAGTAAATCGCCGTATTTATACAATACGCATGCGTACATTCTTTGAATTTGTGTGTGATGACGTCATCATTTTTCAATAAATTTCCTTTGCAAAGCAAATGCAATTTTACCAAAGAATACATAAAATTTGACTGATATCCTTACTGCTTTTCGTTTTCTGGTAATCAGCGATTGAAAATATTTAGTACGGAACCCTAATGATTTTGACAATGCAACATTGTGACATCACGCTTGTATTTACAGTAGTATTAAGAAAAATACTAATTCAAACCAACTATTTACGAACATAATATATACAAAAGCAGTGAAAAGATAAATTATGCTGTATGATTAGCAACAGATTTTACTGGTGCATTCATCTCCAGCCCAGTATTTTATCCTCTTTTTAAAGACGAGTGTCGGTTCTTATTTGAAACTGTCATCGAGAGTTTCCCAGAGGAAACTACTTCTGAATGACAGTGATTCTTGTCCAAAGCCCTGTGTCTTAACTATTGGCAGTTTAGGACCCTCAATAAAATTCCGGGTGACCCAAAATACTTCAAGAGCGAGATCTCACTTAGCTTCTTGAAACTCTCGTATGCTTTGTACTGACCAAGCAACATCTCAACAGGTAGCTGGGCTTTCGAGCTAAAGGCTGATAGAAATATTTTGCTGAAAAAGGTTGGTCTCAGTAAGCAAGACGCGATGTAGCTCGTGAAGCTTTTCTTGGGTCACCCGGTACATTGTTGGCAGTTTACTAGGACCAGTTCTAGTCTTAATTATTGGCAGTTTATTCAGGACCATCGCTAAATTACTGGAAATGGATAATTCGGTAACCGTTCACCAGAGGAACCTGCAGTTGCTCATGGTAGAGACAGAGTCCTAAAAATATATTATAAGCGGGGATGGCTCAACGGTAGCGCGCTTGACTACCAACCTGAGGGTTGGCGGTTCGAGTCCCCGCCCTGTCGAACCTGCTACGTAGAGTGAGGAGAGTCGCCAACTCTCTGTAATTCCAGGCTAAAGGAATCGCGAGGTGTGGTCACATCGAGAGGAAGGACCAGGACATTGCTCGATAAGCTTAGCTTCTCAGTGTCCTAAAAACTACCTTCGGATGCTAGGTAGCAATATAAAAAAAAAAAAAAAAGTCCTAAAAAAGTCAAACCTTTCTCTGGATGCCAATTTCATCATTTAAATTCAAATTTGACATTAACAAGCAAAACTTTCCTACGGTTCGCAGCCATGGAACCGTGACTTTTTCTGGACTCTGGGTAGAGATCTACAAAACAAAAGCTGATCTAAATCCTAGCTTATGAAGCAAATTTTTGAGGAAAATGAAACGCCTTACAATCTTAGTGTTCTGATAAACTACAAATACAGAAGGAGAAAACAACTTGCCTTGGAACCGATTCGGTCAGATTTATGGGGAAGAAATTATGGGAGACACTACCTCCAGAACTGAAATATTTCAGACTCCCTTGAGATTTTTAAAAGACTCATTAAAGCCCATAAATGCCAAGCCTGCAACTGCAGATTATGTAAAATATTTTGTCCCAGTTAAGGTTTTCTATTTTAAATTGTATTTTTCTTATAATATGGAATGTATTTTTATAAATAGCTGGCCTTAATTAGAAATTATAGCCATAATTTCTTGGCCAACTTTAAAGAAAGAATTTATTATATTATAAAATATACTTTGTTGTACTAGGATCTGGAACAGCCTTCACGACACAAGGACGCACAGGTCGCACAGGAGTCGTACAAACATACACAATTCCAACCACCGGTCAATACATCATCAAGGTAGCAGGAGCAAAAGGTGGCACACACATCACAAATTATGGTAGTTATCCTGGGACATTTTGCGGTGGGAAAGGAGCCTTTATGCAAGGAACGTTTCAACTCTCTGCTGGCACTGTTCTTAACATCGTTGTTGGTCATCGAGGAGGAAATTCAGTGGAAGTAAAAGGTGGGCAAACAACGACACAAACAGCAGCGTCACTTGGCTTGTCAATTGAGGATAATGCGGGAAGTGGCGGAGGCGGAGGGAGCTTTGTTTACACATCAGCTAATGTCTTATTAGTTGCAGCTGGCGGAGGAGGTAAAATGGTTGCTATCATTATTTAGACTGATTACATCGTCATAGTTGTTGCTAATGATAGGATGATAACAATTCAGTTCAATTAAAAGTGTAAACAAATGTTTCTGTTGTTGTGAAGAGCGATAACGCAATTTAGATGCTTCAATTTAAACTTTGATGCAAATGTCGTGAAAACAGATCAAGAATTTGTGGTTTTATCATCATTCAGAAAGGCCGGTTCCCACTGCACTGCGCGATTAGCTTTTAGCTATCATCACTTTCTTCCTCGCACATTTTCTAAATGCGATGATAGTTCGTCTCGCGGTGGGAGAATAGGACTCAAATCTCTAAAAAGGTGGGTGTAAAATTCTTTTACATTTTTCTTTGAATTAAATGGCTTGAAAGGAACTTAGGGTACTTTGCTGTAAATCTGTCGTGGAAATTTTTTGATGTCTTGATTATTTTCAAAATGGCGGCATTTATTATATTTGAGGCTTGACGTCATCAAACTTCTAAATCCTAAACCAGAAGAGCGACAGCTTCCTGCTTGCCCCCATATTGTA
Organism: Aurelia aurita; assembly: GCA_004194415.1. Lineage (NCBI taxonomy): Eukaryota > Metazoa > Cnidaria > Scyphozoa > Semaeostomeae > Ulmaridae > Aurelia > Aurelia aurita. The sequence continues at coordinate 1,473,364 of REGM01000019.1, read as the reverse complement.
GACCTTCATAAACTATGGTTTTCTTGAGGATTTTATCATTTTTCCTCTATTGATTTAGGATTTACGATGATTTTAATTTTTCAAAATTTTATATGAAATCTTTCAACAAAAATATAAACGCCGCCATTTTGAAGATAATCAAGACATCAAAAAATTTCCACGGTAGATTTACCATAAAATACCCTAAGTTTCTTTCAAGCCATTCAATTCAAAGGAAAATGAAACAGAATTTTACACCCACCTTTTTTAAGACTTGAAAGATTTGAGCCCTATGCTCGCGGTGGGAACTTCATGGCGATGAAGCATTTACATTCATTGCTATAGAAAGGCATAAGAAATAAAGTTTATCGCAACTTTAATAAAGAATCTCGGTAAATAGGGATTTATGGCTCGATTTAATTGATTTTCTTAATTTTTTCTTGATTGCAATTAAGCCACTATCGGATAACCCTCCTTAAAAGATTTAAATATTGGGTTAGTAAAACAATGTACAGACGTTTAAATTCTGTAGCACCATAGCACTCAAACCATTGTTCAGATTCCTATAAAAGGATGTAGCAAACCTATCAAATTAGATAAGAAAATTTAGTTTGTCGAAATTCGGTCGTATCGTCTTCAAATTACAAACAATTTTATAGAAATCCTTCATTTCAACATCGTTCAAAACAGGTCTAACATCTTTTATCAAATTTGCTAGCAATCCAGCTTCATGATCACAGCATATAGACCAAAATGACCGAGTGACAGTCCCAAGTGTGTACGATTATTCATCAGCCTCCTCATGTACAGTACCCAGTAACTGTTTGAGCGATAGGGTAGACGGATATAGCTTAGTTATGATAGTCGTGGCACGGGCTGTAGAAAACATTCGGATTGTCTTTAGAAAATGTTGTGGTCATAGGTTGCGGCTTTTAAAATTAAATTAGCCACGATGTTTTCAAGCGGTTTCCAGTTATTTAGTAGCCACAAAAAGGTTGACCCAGCAGACGCTGTGCGTGGCAGATTGACGTGACCTCGAGCCATTATGCCACTCAAACAAAACTCCCCCGATGCCAGATTAGCGTCTGCTTGGTCAACCGTCGAGTGGCTACTAAATAACAGGAAGCCGCAGTGAAAACATCGAGACTATTTTAATCTTAAAAGCCGCAGCCTCTGACCATAACATTTTCCAAAGACAATCCGACTGTTTCCTACAGCCCGTGGTTGTGGGGCTAAATTGCAAGCAAATTTGATCACTTTGAGGGATTTTGAGATGAAACACTGATATAAAATCGCTTGTAATTTGAGAACGATAATGACGGATTTTGATAAACTAAATTTTCTCTTATAACCTGATATGTTAGCTACACATGTATTATCAGTTTGTAGAAATCTGAAAATGCTCTGGGAGCTACATGCTCTCAAACGTATAAACATTTTCTGACTCACCGTGTATGAAATATAAAATAAAAGAAATATTAATTTTTTCAGGTGGTGGATCAGCGGGGTATCACGGGGTTGCAGGTAGCCAATCAGAAGCTGGTACAAGTTCTGTGGGAGCAAACGCTGGTCAAGTAGGCGGTGGTGGTAGCGGTGGCCAGCCAGGCCAGTGTTGCAACAGTGGAAGCTACCATGGAGGAATGGGTGCTGGATGGCTAGGACAAGGCGCAACCCGTGCTGGTTCTTCAAATGGAGAAAGAGGTGGCTCACGATCAGAGACTTGGGTCGGTGGTTATGCAGGAAACATGAACGATGGCAGTAACGGAGGTCCATCTCCTGGGGCAGTTGGTGGATTTGGAGGTGGTGGAGGTGGGAGTGAAGACAATGGTGCATCTGGAGCTGGAGGGGGCTACTCCGGAGGAGGGTCAGGATCGCATTCAAATCAAGCAGGAGGAGGTGGGGGGTCATATTGCAGCTCTGGACCAGCGATTAGTGGTTCATGCTCTGGAGCAAGTGGTGGAAACTCGAATGATTATGGTTATGTGACTATTACAAAAACATAAAAAAGAAAAATCTAAGGTTCTGTGTATATGAGACCGGCTGGCTCAGGGATGGGCTAGCTCTCTATCTGTCAAGATCTTGTTTGTTTCATCATACCTCTGTAAATTCAGATTGTACGGGGTGTCTCAAAAATAAGTACCCCCTTTCGACTGGGAAAAGGAGCAAAACGATAAGATATCGGGACTTTCCGATTGCAAAGCTAAATTTTTCGATCTTCAATTTAAATGCACATACCTAGCAGTTATAAATCGTCCACCAAACACCAGAGATACAAACTTCCAAAGTCAAAATTTTGAGTGCACCTGAAACCAGCGTTCTTGAGAAAGGGCCTAACCATGATTTGATATCATGAGTATTTTCCAAAGGAGCTTTTAACTTTTTTGTTTTATTTTTGAAAAGAAGCATAGACGCTTAGCCAAGACCATAATTAAACAAAAAAAAGAAAAATTTGGTGATTTTAATAAACTCGTGGCACACATCTCCAAAATAAGCGTGCATGGGCTCCTTTTTCTTCTTCTTTGATACAAATAACTTTTCAATGGAATGTAAGGAACAATTTTTTCCTCAAAAGAAAACTGATTTAAAGAACAATTGAAGAGAATTTACTTGCAAGAATCCCGCCTCAAGTGGGCTAAATTTTCTAATATAACCTCAACAAGTGGGCTCGCTGCGCTGGGTGGAACTGAGCTAGACATTTTGTCTTTTTTANCTTACACTGTAAAAGTTACAAAATCGCGCTGCCAGAATTGTGACCAATAGCAGTTATGATGCACCTGCTGATGCCCTGATTTTTTTACCATGTCTCAATATTACCATTCGATGTCTTGTTCGAATGGTAATATTTTCAGTGAGATTTTACTTATAAAATGCTGTAAAAATGTTTTAAAATCTAGTAAAGAGTCCGCAAAATCAAGGTCCGCGCTTTAGAATTTCGCCCTATAGAAAAATTCTATAAGGCGGACCTGGAAGTCATATCTCTCGAAAAGGTCCGCGGGGTCCGCGTGGTCCGCGAGGTCCGCGTTATAGACCTGACCGGCTCCAAAGACAGTTTTGCTGCAAAGCATGCTGGTAAGAGCTCCCTGACGACCACCTAGCGACAAAAAATTTAGGTCCGCCGTTTTGACTAGCTGGCTTGGATTCGAACTGACCTTGAATTCGAATGCAACATGGTTCGAAAGTAAACCTTTCCAAAAGCAGAAAAAGTAAAGTTTTGATTCGAATTTAAGTTTTAACTACAGATTCGCGTTCAAATTACAAAATTGTCCAATTTGTTTACATCGATTACTTGTTCCGAATTTTACCACAGCTAGCTAGTCGAAACGGCAGACCAAACTTTTTATGTCGTTGGGTGGTCGTCAACGGAGATTTTTACCAGCAATGTTAGGGATACGTGTCAGAGTAAGTTGACTAAGATGGCCACTTGAGACGGTCAACCCGGCATACGCTAATCTGCCCATCGACTTTGGCAAATTAGCGCCTGCCGGGTCAAACGTCAAGTGCCTACAAAATAACAGGAAGCCACTCTGAAAACATCGCGGCTAATTTAATCTTAATAACAGCAACCTATGACCACAATACTTTTCAAAATCAATCCGCACGTCTCCTACCGCCAATGATTTTATTTTGAAATATTACGCATGAAGGACGGGTTAAGATGTTTCAATGTCTTGAAAATTTCTATACGGAGAACTCTCAGACGGGAAACATGCATAGTACATCTTTCTGACTTCTAAAGTAAGTCGCCATAAGCAGAAGGTTCAGAAGGCCTTCGAAGCCTACCAAACCTACCATTCTTAGAATTTTGGGGCCAATCAAACACGAATTCCGAGTCTCCTAACTCTACCGTTTTCAGAATTTGTACCAAGCAAAGACACCCTAAGAAAAGTATAGATCGTTTTCTCTCTTTGCTGCTCTCAACTACTTGTTTTTACTTAGTATTTTCATGTCGTACAGATTGGCCCTCGATGTCATTTGGTTACATGTGATGATGGATATCAATGTGCGGAACCCTGCGAATATTTCTCAAAACCAATTAAAAAAACCACCATTAGGGTAGCTGCCGGACAGATATCTATATAGCATTAGTTAAATTTGGGGAGATTTTAACTATATAGTCTCCCTTCGCTTCTTCTTTTTTCAAAAAATGCTTGTGTCCTGCAGATTGGTCCTCGATGTCGCTTGATTACATGTGAAGCTGGATATCAATGTGTTGAAACTTGCAAACTATTTGACGGATTTGATTGTATTGGTAAGTAAAATTTCCTTTTCAGCGGTAATTTAAATGCTATGTATTCATCAATATCTAAATAAAATCAATATCAATAAAAAAAACATTGTCTTTTACTGTTACGGATATCTCCAATGGATGCTTTAGACTTTTAAAATAACTGCATCACTTTTTCATAAGTAGAGCTGCAATGAATAGAAGAAAGATCAAAATACTTTAAAGACTTAAGGTCTTAAACAATTTCCTCTGGACTGAAAATTCCTAAAACAGTGATCTAAGGCTTTAATAATAATAATAATACTAATAATAACAATAATAAAAATAATAATAATAATAATAACAATAATAATAACAATAATAATAATAATAATAATAATAATAATAATAATAATAATAATAATAATAATGATAACAATAATAATAATAATAATAATAATAATAATAATAATAATAATAATAATAATAATAATAATAATAATAATAATAAAAATAATAATAATAATAACAATAAGCTAATGAGTATCAATTTTGAAAGCTTTTTTGTGACTGAAGAGGACATCACATAGTCGAAATATTTAGTCTAAGTTGTATTTGCTTGAGTCTATATCTTTGCTAACAGACATAAATGAATGCAACAGCACACCATGTCAGAATGGCGCAACTTGCAACAATCTAGTCAACAAATACACATGTACATGTGTACCTGGATATGAAGATACACACTGTGAAACGAGTATGTACCCATCTATGATTTTCTGTCTTTTTTTGTATCTAACTAGCATCCAAAGGTAGTTTTTATGAATACTGAGAAGCTAAGTTTATCGAAGCAGTATCCTGCTCCTTCCTTTTGATATGACAAACCTCGTGATTCCTTTAGATTCAAATTACAAAGATATAGCGACCGATTCTCCTCACTCTTGGTAGCAGGTTTGCCAGAATGGGGATATCGAGCCACAAAAATTCAGATTGACGGGGCAACCGTGGTTAAAGAATTCAAAGTGAATGAATGAATGAATGAATGAATGAATGAATGAATGAATGAATGAATGAATGAATGAATGAATGATAGGCCGGTACACTACCACTGAGCGATCCCTCCAACGACAAGAGACCGACCGTCACCGCTCTTGCTCACGATACTATCATCCCACCTATCATTGTGAGCGAGGGCAGATTTAGAAGCCATATCATACGTTGTATTTCTTTGACATGCCAGTAATCAGCGATTTGCGACTGCAAGCAACGGGATTTCAACGGTGGATTAGTCAAACTGTAGATGTAAATAAACTGAGCCACAAACGATACCATGAAACCTAAGTGGCTAACTCGCTCGTGCTTAGGGACGGGTCATTAATACTTGCCGGGGAGGGGGTGGAAGACATTTGCAAATATTTGATGGAATTTTCGTCCCCCCTCTCTGATTTACGCGAAAATTTTCGTCCCCCCTTGAACATTGCAGAAAATATTTTCAACCCCCCTCCCAATACATTTATAACCTTGTGTATATAGAATCTGAACAACTATGTTTTAATTCCTGAAGAACTAGTTTCTAGAAATTATCAGGATTTACCTCAAATTATTTTCATACCCCCTCCTTGAGATGTGCTTTATTTTTCGTCCCCCCTCTCTTTCAGCAGGTAAAATTTTGGTCCCCCCTCCCAGATGTCTTCCACCCCCTCCCCGGCAAGTATTAATG
>REGM01000019.1:1456844-1467322 GCA_004194415.1 Aurelia aurita | reverse complement strand
TCGTCCCCCCGCTCTTTTCAGCAGGTAAAATTTTGGTCCCCCCTCCCAGATGTCTTCCACCCCCTCCCCGGCAAGTATTAATGCCCCGTCCCTTAGAAATATGAGTATGTAGCAAAAATAGAGGAATTAACTTAAAAATCGCATCAATGTGAGGAGACATGAAGTAGTCACAGCAATCATTGTAGCCCTGTGTTTAATTCCAGCACTTTGCGCTCCACTCCTTAATTAGGTAAATACCGGGTGTCCCAAAACAGCACCCCAGTTTAAATAATCACTAAAACTTTAATACCAAACCTGTCATGAAATGTGTTTGTTATCTCTTTTGTCAATGATCCAAAGATATCTAAAGATAATAAAATGTTTGTTTTCTTTTCTGAAAAGGTATAAAATGACAAGTTGAAAAATCTTATTCTGGGCTATACTCTTTAAGCAACATCGTAAATCTTTCCTAATAGCTACTATTTTGAGATTTGTCACTATCCTTCAAGTCTACAATGATAGTTGGCGTTTCTTCCCGGCATTTATGATAAAACCAGAAGCTTAATATACAACAAGAAATTAATCTGGTAATCATCAGTACTTTTTTGCAGCATGCTTCAAAACCAAGCAGCCCTAAAAAGTGCTAAATGTCCTAATTTTAAAAACCAATCGCAAAATCAGCTATACCTGGGAAAACGATTGGGTCTTTGATCTACACGCCAAAAGAAACTTAAAGGTCGGCCAAGTAATCAAATTTCGGTGATTTTTCAAACAGAGTACGTTTTTGGGACACCCGGTAGGATGTCTCACCTCACAACCAAGACTACACAGAATACACAGATGTGTACCGGGTGTCCCAAAAAAAAGTAAACAGATTTGGTCAACCCTAACGATCACAATTTAGCATGAATCAATCCGAAAGAATTTTTAAAACATTACTCCATAGTTAACTTGAACATAGATACCTTTTTTGTTGACATTGGTGCTCTGAGAGTAGAGATATTAATCTTCAAAGGACAAATGTGTCCCCACCTCCAAACCAGAGCTTTGGCGTTTTGGCCTAAATAAATCCACAATTTGTTTCACTTAAAATGAATGAAGTTTACATCGGAGCTCCCTTGATGACAAGCGTCATGACAAATTGTATTTTGTGAAACGCATTTGTTGTGCAGTTTTTAATTTTTCTCCTCCTGTTTCAAATTTGTCAAGTCTATTGTTGATTTATTCGCTGTGCTTCAAGAAATTGCTTAGGCCAAAACACCAAAGCTCTGGTTTGGATGTGGAGGCAAATTTGTCCTTTAAAGACTTACATTTCATCTCTCAAAGAATCAATGTCTACAAACAAGGTATCTACGTTCAAGTTGACTATCGAGGTACGTTTTTAAAATGTTTTTGGATTCATTCATGCTAAATTCTCATCGCTAGGGGCTACCATATTTGTATACTTTTTTTGGGACACCCGGTACATATATAAGATTTTCCCCCAGAACTGAAATATTTGTGAATTATTGTGAGTAAAATATTTTCATATCATATTCATGAAAAACTATAAAATTCCTTTACAGACTTTGATGAATGCCACAGTACACCATGTCAGAATGGAGGAACTTGCAATGATTTGGTAAACAAGTACACGTGTACATGTGCTGCAGGATATACAGGGACAAATTGCGAGACAAGTAAAAATTTCACACTTTTTTCAGAAAGTTTTGCTCACTGGAACGTTTTTGACTTTAGTTTGAGACTAAAAGAATTAAAATTCAGTCAACTCTCTCTGAAGTGGACACTTTCGAGATCTGATTATTGTGTCCAATTTAGTGAGGTGTCCGCTTTATAGAAAATTTTCTGTTGTTTGATAAACCAGCCTAAGTTTTATCAACCTAAGTAAATTGTTTTCGGTTAGCATTTGAAGCAATTTCGAGATCTTGTTACACATATAATTCAAGATTTGGCGCCTATTGGTAGAACTTTTACGCGAGCAAAGTGAGCGCTTTTAGTTCCAAGTATGATATATTTCTGGAGTCAATAGACATCTTCACAAATTATGTCATTTTCTTTGAAATACAACCTTTGCTTCGATATATAAATGTGGAGCCAAATCTAAACAGCCTGCATTGCTGTCAGTGATGCATGGAATGGTTTTGTACGCGAATTTGCATAAAAATAGACAAGGTGTTGATTTCTGGCTGTGCTGGGATTTGCAACATTTGCCTCAAATTGAAAATAATCTGTGAAACGGTCTATCGTGTCTTTAAAAAGAAAGAAATGCTACAAAAATCTTAAGAACTTTTGCATATAAGGATTTTTCAAACAGTGATGGATCATTTTGGCTCTACCGATTTGTTCTCATTGGACCAGAATTCAAACGCATTAGAAAATAGATGACTTTGTCAAAATTGAAGTCCGTGAGACAAATCTCATCCCCATTTCCCTAATCGATAGTTCTCTATTCCTTCGCAACAATGCCACGGAAAGGGCACTTCGCAATTAGGAACTATGAAAAGGACTACGTGAAATAGAATAGGGGCACGTCGGGTATCATGTGGGTATCATATGCGTTTTAATTTTTTCCAGATATAAATGAATGTGCAAGCACACCGTGTCAAAATAGTGGCACTTGCAAGGATGCAATCAACCAATACACTTGCAGTTGTGTTGCAGGATATGTTGGAACACATTGTGAAACAAGTGAGTAAAGCTGAATTCACACTTGAGGAGACTATGTGATTCAATTTCAACGCATTTTCTCGCCCTTTTTTGCTTCGGATCAGCATGGGCCTAGCCACGTAGCAAAAGCCAGAAAAATGTCCAGGATTGTCTTACCTGTCTCACAGATACTTGGTATGTGGCTTAGCTGGATGGCAGAAGATTTATATTATCTTATGGCCAGTTTTGAGGTTGCGACGTCATCAAATTGTTAAATCGTAAACCAGATTGTACAGTTTTCCTAAATTAATTTATGATTTACTATTATTGTAATATTTTTCAAAACTTCTTTTGAATTCTTTTAATGAAAGAAAAACGCTGGAAATTCTGAAAATAATCAAGATGAGGCTGAAGTTCCTTCCAAGCAATTAGATCAAACAGAAAATGCATCAACCATTTGTGCAATCTTTTTTAACATTTGACGCCTATGCTAGCCTATGCAGGAATCAGATCAGCTAGACAGCCTCTGCGAAGGAGAGTGAGCTAGACATATCATTTTTCTTCCAGACAATGATGAATGTTCCAGTCAACCATGCCAAAATGGGGGAACTTGCAGCGACGGTATCAATAGATACACTTGCACTTGCGTTGGTTTCTACGAAGGATCGCGTTGTCAATCAGGTAATCACTATTAGGTGCACTAAAAAAGTTTAGGATTTGGAAAATTAATTCATTTTCTTCTAGCAAACCAAAAAACTAAGAAACGACAAAATTTCCATTCAAGCGTGCCAGTCATAGCGGAAAAAGACACAAGGTCATGAAGTTACCACTAATTAAAGCTACACTCCTATAAATAGGCACAAGGCTGCTGGGGCTTGGCTGCCCTTCAGATATTTTACAGCCTATTTCGTAAATCTGTCTTCACAAGCATCAGACAAACACAAGGTTGCATTGTCTCATCATTGGGGCAAGTTGGGCTTTTGGGGGAACAAGCCCATCTCCCGAAAAAGTCAATTACCCTCCCGAAAGTGGGGTTGGAAGGAACACCTGTTTTTTTCCCGCTAAACCAGTCCCCTCGTCCATGCTAGAAAAGACTTTCCAGATGCATCTGCAAAAGAAAGAAGATCCAACATGAAAAAACTGAAAAAGGCGGATGGGTGGGAGATTCAATTTGCAACCACTCCGCATGAGTGTGCAAAATTACTAAATTCTCAAATCGAACTCTGTTTTATACTGCACATAAGAAAACCATGCCACATGCACGATCATCTACGACACGTAGATAATATTCTCTAGAGACATCCTATGGTATTTCAAATCGCCAGAGGCGTAAATCTGTGATGAATAAGAAACTGCATGTTCGTTGCGTAATAAAACAAGAAACTGCATGTTCGTTGCTTTAATTCTGATTAAAATTTCATTCTAATCGTCATGAATGGCACTTACAATATTACTTTATATTTGATATTAGATACAACAATAGGAGACATAACTTGCTGCTTTTCAGCTATTGGTTTTCAATTTACATTCGTTTCGTTTTGTTGATAAAACAAATAGTTTCCTCTACAGGGTGTCCCAAAACATTGTGCCCCATTTGTGCGGCTGCTGTTGAGGAACTGTATCTTATATTGCTCCGTTGTTGATACAGTTGCATAGAATGGGCTTAAACTTAGAGTTTGAGACCTTGTTTCAGCCAATCGGACAAGTGGTTGCTGGTTTATGGCACAAAAAAGTTAAAAAAATGATTTCTTCAAAAAAAAACACTTAATTTGTTCTCCAAAAACGTCAATGTCAAGCAGATATTGCAAGGAAAGGTTTCAGCATTTTATTTGACTTGTTTTTATTCATTTTACAATGGGTTAATAGTGTTGTGTTATCAATAAACAACACAATTAACCTTTTGTCGACTGTAGCAAAATTCCAGTACAGCACTAGAACACTTTCTTGCAGTACTTACTTGATATTGGGATTTTTGGAGAACAAAGAAAGTGCTGTTTTTGAAGAAATCACTTTTTGACTTTCTTGCGCCATAAACCATCAACCACTTGTCCGATTGGCTAAAACAAGGTCTCAAGATCTAAGTTGAAACCTATTCTATGCAACTGTATCTACAAAACGGGACAATATACCGGGTGCCCCAAAAAAAAGTATACAGATTTGGTCAACCCTAACCATCAGAATTTAGCATGAATCAATCCGAAATCATTTTTAGAACATTACTCAGTAGTTAACTTGAACATAGATACCTTGTTTGTTGACATTGGTGCTTTGAGAGCAGAGATATAAATCTTCAAAGGACAAATTTGCCTCCACCTCCCAACCAGAGCTTTGGCGTTTTGGCCTAAGCAAATTCTTAAAGCACAGCGACTAAGTCAACAATAGACTTGGAAAAATTTGAACCAGGAGGAGAAAAATGAAAAACTGCACAACAAATGCGTTTCACAAAATATAATTTACGTGACGCTTATCATCAAGGGAGCTCCGAAGTAAACTTTATTCATTTTAAGTGAAACAAATTGTGGATTGCTTAGGCCAAAACGCCAAAGCTCTGGTTGGGAGGTGGAGGCAAATTTGTCCTTTAAAGATTTATATCTCTACTCTCAAAGCACCAATGTCAACAAACAAGGTATCTATGTCCAAGTCAACTATCGAGTAATGTTTTAAAAATGATTTCGGATTGATTCATGCTAAATTCTAATCGTTAGGGTTGACCAAATCTGTATACTTTTTTTTGGGACACCCGGTAAATTACTGCTCCTCCACAGCAGCTACAAATTGGGCACAATTTTTTGGGACACCTTGTATAATTAATTGGTTCACATTCACATCTACATCAGAACTTCCAAAAAAAGAGTAGATTACAAAGCGATTGGAGTCCTTATCCAAAACGCTTAAATCAGGAACGTGTTCGAGATGACCAAAAAGATCTTGCCGTAATGTGTTCGCAAATTCGTAGTACCAAGAGTATGATGAATTTGGTATGTGGTATGAATCAAATTCTGCTTGATAGGCGAGAAATCAGAGCACTTTTTGCAATTTTTCTTGTATTTTTTGAGCATGGAAATATACCGGGTGTCCTAAAAGAAAGTATACAGATTTGGTCGACTCTAGCGATGAAAATTTAGCGCGAATCAATCCGAAATCATTTTCAAACCATACATCAATAGTTAACTTGAACATATATACGATGTTTGTTGAAATTGGTGCTTTGAGAGTTGGAATATCAATCTTCAAAGGAAAAATTTGCCTCCATCTCCAAACCAGAGCTTTGGAGTTTTGGCCTAAGCAAATTCTTGAAGCACAGCGAATAAATCAACAATAGACTTGAGAGAATGTGAAACAAGAGGAGAAAATTAAAACCTGCACAACAGATGCGTTTTACAAAATATGATTTTCGTGACGTTCATTATCAAGGGAGCTCCGAAGTAAAATTTGTGTTGACTTATTCACTGTGCTTCAAGAATTTGCTAGGCCAAAACGCCAAAGCTCTAGTTTGGAGGTGGAGGCAAATTTGTCCTTTGAAGATTAATATTTCAACTCTCAAAGCATCAATATCAACAAACAAGGTATCTATGTTCAAGTTGACTATCAACGTATGCTTTTAAAATGTCTTCGGATTGATTCGAGCTAAATTCTCAGCGCTAGGGTCGACCAAATCTGTATACTTTTTTTGGGACACCCAGTAGTTAGATTTGAATTTACGAAAAATTCTTGGTTAAGAGATGGGCGGCAATGGGCCTGTAGCCCTCAATCAAATGCGTCGTAGTTTAAGTGAATAGGAAATTCAATTCAATACCGTTTGAAACGAAAACAACACCTTATGTTATAAATATATCTTCGATTCAACCTGCACAATGTTTGTCACAGGGCCGAAGCCAATGGGGGGCGGGGGGAGGCGGAGCGCCCCCAGAAGGCCATTTGTCGGAAATTTTACTCTACCTGTCGGATTTTTTGTGATTTACAGTTCCACGTTTAAAAGGTGTTGTTGGAGAAATAATGCCTCGAACATGATTTTATTGTCGTTCTTTTGAATCTGCGGCAGTTTTTGCTTCATGTTCACTAATATTGAAGGTTGCAACGTTGGATTGCAAAATAAAGCTAAATTTTAGTTATTGAAGGAGTACATCAGTAATTTCATGCATGATTGTAACGTATGTTCCTACAACTGGTGTTGTTGCTGTTGTTGTTGTTGCTTTTCCGTTGGAAATTTTGCTTCTGTGCCCCCCTAAGAATTCATGGCTGGTATCATTTTAGTTGTGATATTTTACTTTACTCTCTTTCATTTTCTCCAAATAGTTCCTGGTGGTATTATTCAATCAAAGAACCACCCAAGTTCTTACACAAATAGTCTTAATGAAGTGTGGACATTGTATGCAGGACCGGCTCCTGGAAGAGTTGGCATTTACTTCTCTGCTTTTTCAACTGAATCGTGTTGCGATAAGGTTACAATACGGTGAGCATTTTCTCGTACATTTATCATTTTTTAAACTCGTTTTCATATAGAGCGGCCTCGCCCCAATTGAGCATCCAAAGAATTTGGCTTTGTTGTGACCGCTTTGCGTAAATCGCCCTTTTTAGCACCCTGTAGTACTTCGATTCTCTGCGAATCTGTGATATCACGCCATAAAAATCTCGTACGCTTTTCATAAAAATCCTTTTATATTCACGAAAAATCTCTAAAAAAATCCCAAAATCCTGTTCTTTAACAATTAAGACTTAATATTATACATAGATACTGCAGTACAGTTACAGTACTAACACAATTTTTGCGCCATAAACCATTAAAAAAAGAAGTGGTTTCAATTATTGCCATTACGCATTGATGGTTAGCCTTCTTCGAGGCACTGTATGATTGACCAAAAGCAAGGACACAAAAAGACGAAATAACTGTCATATGAAACATAGGCAAAAAACTTCATATGTAACTACTTCAACAAGAAATTCCAAGGTAAGGTAAGATCTTGACAATTCGTGCGCTAGAATGTATGCAAATACCCATTCACCACTATACGTTGGGCCTCCGGTGTTTGAAATAGGGCTAAACAATTTTCTTATGGTACTCCAGTTGATTATTTCTTGGTGATCTGCGAGTATGGTTTCTTGACTTATGAACCTCAGTTTCTTATAAAAACTGTGTACTCTTCCAGCATTAGCGTGAAATCTTTAAAATAGAATGAAGGGACTTTAGGTACTTTGTTTTAATTCTTCTTCGCAAATTGTCGATACCTTGATTATTTTCAGAATAGACGATAACGCAAAGCAAAGCATGCTGGTAAAAAGCTCTCTGACGACCACCTAACGACATTTAAATATTGGTTTGCCATTTCGACTAGCTAGCTGTGGTAAAGTTCGGAGCAAGTAATCTTCTCGTAGCGAGTGACCCCTATCGTCTCGTCTTGACCACTGTTTACATAATACCGGATAGCTATCGTGCCAGGTAGGCCTTCTGTCTACGTCACGAGGATTCAACCCAGTATTGCTTCTTAATCCTTTGTTTTCAATTCTATTGTTTCTCATTGTTCTCGAAGTGAAGAAATGTGATTACGGAGCGAAACGTATCGGATAGCAGCGTTTACATCATGCCAAAACCATGCCGGAGTGATTTTCATGTCACCTACAAAGCGAAGTGATTTTTGCTGCCATTTGCAGAGCGTCATTTATCGGAAAGCTCTGGCATGATGTAAACAGCACCCCTCTCCGATACGAAAATCGCGGCGCGACGATAGCTATCCGGTATAGTTTAAACCGGGTCTTCAGGGCCGTAGGAAGCATCTTAAACTTGGAGGGCATGACACTTCAAGGGCACTTTTTTCCTTAAGCTAAAGGGGGCATTTCCTCAAACAAAAAGGGCAATTTCTCGTTTTTTGCAAAATCTTGGGGGGCACGTGCTCCCAGCGCCCCCCGGTTCCTACGTCTCTGGGGGTCTTAGTTAAAGCTTCAATTCGAATCAAAAGTTACTTTTTCGGATTTGGAAAGGTTTCCTTTCGAACCATGTTGCATCGCGGGCTGTAGGAAACATTCGGATTTGTCTTTGGAAAATGTTGTGGTCATAGGTTGCGGCTTTTAAGATTAAATTACCCGCGATGTTTTCAGCGCGGCTTCCCGTTATTTAGTAGCCAATTTACCATTGACATTGACCCAGCAGACGCTAATCTGCCCTGTTGGAGGAGTTCCGTTTGAATGGCATATTATATGGCTCTAGGTCACGTCAGTCTGCCACACACAGCGTCTGCTGGGTCAACCGTCGAGTGGCTACTAAATAACAGGAAGCCTCTGTGAAAACATCACGGCTAATTTACTCTTAAATGCCGCAACCTATGACCACAACATTTTTCAAAGACAAATGCGAATGATTCCTACAGGCCGTGGTTCAAGCTTCAATATGTTTGCACTTTGATGNACGGCTAATTTACTCTTAAATGCCGCAACCTATGACCACAACATTTTTCAAAGACAAATGCGAATGTTTCCTACAGCCCGTGGTACAAGCTTCAATATGTTTGCAATTTGATGACGTCACAATCTCAAAACTGGTTTAAACAAAGAAAAAGCCGTAATTCTGAAAATAATCAAGATACCAACAATTCCCAAAGTACAATTATAGCAAGTACCTGAAGTTCCTTTCATGCCATTAAATCAAACAGAAAATGGTGAGTACGCCAATACAGTTTATCAAAACCTTGAAATAAATTAGGGTCAGGGTTAGGGTTAGTTTTAGGGTTACGGGAAGGGTTAGTTTTAGCGTTCGGTTCAGGGTCAGGAATTTCAACATTTGATATATTGGCGTATTAACGGAAAATGCATCAACCATTTGTGCAATCTTTTTTAGCGATTTGATGCCTATGCTGTACTCTTCCTGCTTATGAACTTAGAAAATTATTTGATCTGTTTCAGAGATGGCAGTAGTACATCTTCATCTACGATTATCTTATTGAAGGGGTCAACCACGCTTAATAAATACTATTATTCAACTGGTAATTATATGCATGTACAATTCAAAACAGATGGTTCAGTTACTCGTTCTGGCTTTAAAGCTTATTGGACACGGGTCTGAACAAGTTCACTTGACCGAAAACTGGGGCAAAACCCTTACAGTGGCATGTTTGACAAACTAACAATCTCTCCTGGCAGTAAACTGGGGATTTCCAGCAAGCAGGCATGGTCTGAACAAGTTCACTTGACCGAAAACTAGGCAACACCCTTACAGTGGCAGGTTTGAAAAACTATCAATCTCTCCTGGCAGTAAACTGGGGATTTCCAGTAAGCAAGCATGGGATTTTCTCATTTTTATCCTTGGACCGCGAGATTTTGTCATTTTCATAACGGGGATCCGAGATAGGTAACCTCCTTTCCATCTCCCAGTAATCTGTAATCCAGTTTCAATTAGTATATGATCTGAACAGTATAAGAATAATCCTTCGTATTAGAACCATGCGTAGTTAGACACCGGATGTGTTTCTATGGAGAAGCACCGCAGCGTGTATGCTTCTGCGGATGAACAATATATGTAGTTGTGTGGAGTGTTAGAATTTAGTTATAACGACAAACGACGGTATAGTCTCGAGTAGTACACGTATTTTCTAATGAAAACCAAGAATTTGAAAGTTTACTGAAAGTTTATTAAAATTCTCAAATGAATTAAAAGTCTCAATGAAAATTACTCAAACTTTCTGCGAATTGTTGAGAGTTTTAACACCCCCGACTGAACACCACTGAACATCACTGAACATCGCTCTACAAATGTTGAGTGATGTTCAGTGCAATGTTGAGAGCGTTTTAACTGGGCTTACGCAGGCTAATTCAATCTAGATGTTTACATCCTGTTCCTGTACCCTTGCGAACATTCCAAAACG